>CM076582.1:1322689585-1322802707 GCA_034641835.2 Pinus albicaulis | reverse complement strand
TGAACCTTTGTCTCAAGTCCACCATTCTGTCATGGAATGGATCAGACCATCTCCTAATTAGCCTTTTAATTTCCCAGTCCCTCAACTTGGGCCCTATCCCCTTTTGGTTCTCCCCACTATGGTTGGATTCCCCTGGGTTTCTTGATGTGGTCTCCCTTTCTTGGTCGGGTTGGGTCGAGGGAAGCCCAGTCACTATTTGAGAATCAAAGATAAAAATGTTGAAGGAAGACATTAAAAAATCGATAAAAGAAAATAAACCTGAAAGACAATATGACATAAAGGAAATTGAATAAAAACTAGCCTCCATTTAGGGACAAATGGAATCTTCTCAAGTAAACCTATCATAATTTCAAAAATAAGTTGAAGCCTTCAAGTCTCTCCATGCTAATCTTAGAAGAGAAAAATAGCAAAGGAGACTAAAATCGAGAAACAACTGGATTTTGACGGGGATAGAAACAAAAATTTCTTCCATAATCAAGCCAAGTTTAGGGAAACCAAAAAAAATAGCTGAAATTAATCATGAGGGGAGGAAATTAAATAATTTTGAGGAAATAAAGAGAGAAGAAGTGGAACACTTCGTCCTCCTATAACAGGAGGACCCTCTGCGAGAGGTGGAGAATGAGGATTACTTCCTCGAAGATATCCCTACATTTGTATCATTGGATATGAACAAAGCATTGATCTTTTATCCTTCAGCTGAGGAGATCAAGGCCATGGTTTTCTCTTTCCCCCTGACAAGACCCCTGACCCGGATGGTTTCTCGGCTAGTTTATATCAAAATTTATGGGGGTGATTGAGAAATACCTATGTAGAATGGTGGCATACTTCTCAATATATTTATCATGGGTGGGGGAATAAATACTTCCTTCTTAGCCTTAGTTCCAAAAGAGTCGAATCCATCCTCATTTTCTAGATTTTGTCCCATCTCCTTGTGCAACGTATTGTACAAAATATTCTCACATTTGTTGGCCTCGTGTCGCAAGCCTATTTTTCCATTGTTGCTATCGGAAAACTAAGGGGGCTTTTTTCTGGGGAGGAATATTTTTTATAATATTATTCTGATCCAAGAGGTCGTTGACTCGAGCTAGAGAAGGGGTGATCAGGGAATAATAGTAAAGTTAGATATGGAAAATGCATTTGACCAGGTAAGACATTGTTTCTTGTTGAAAGTATTAAAAAAATGGGGTTTGATGAAACTTTTATAATATCGATGGCCCTTTGTATCTCGTCTTCTTGGATAGCTCCATTGGTAAACAGTAGAGTGGTGGGTTTCTTCAAAGCTTCCAGGGGATTGCGACAAGGTTTCCCTCTATCCCCTTTCCTTTATATCATAATGGCAGATGTGTTGAGCAGAAAATTAGAGAAGGATTGGGCTTTTATTCTCCTTCCGGGAATTAGGTATAAAGAAAACATAAGAAGTATTAATCATGGGCAGTTTTTGGATGACACCATTTTGTTGGGAGGTGCCTCAGTGGTAATTTCTAGGCGTTTCAAAGGGAATATCGATCGATTCCTGGAATATCGATCGATTCCTAAGTGCTTTGGGAGGAGCCATAAATGACAACAAAAATCATATTTATAGATATAACATCTCTCCCCAAAAGGAAAAAAAATAGAAGAATTCTAGGTTTCAGAAAAATTAGAGACTGGAAAGACTTTAATTATCTTGGTCTTCCTATTTTCCTAAAAAGAGTTTCTCCTTATGCCTATCAGAAAGTCTTGGAAAAAATCAAATAAAAAATAGTGAATTTGGGAGGAATGTGGCTCAACAATATTAGGAGGGATATCTTTGTGAAATTGGTGCTTTCATATATCCCTTTGTACTAGTTATCCGCCCTGCAAGCTCCAAATTATTTTCTTCACCAACTAGGGGTCTATATAAGAAAGTTTATGTGGGAAAGAGGAAAGGGAGAAACCAAAAAATATCATTTGGTGAACTGGAAAACTATAAGAGTGCCTAAACAACATGGAGGGTTAGGAATAAGAGACCCGACATTGGTGAATATGGTGATGGGGGCCAAGTTATACTAGATCATGACTACAAAGTGGGATCTTTGGGGTTCAAAGGTGATGCGAGAAAATTATATCCTCTGTCATAATGACAGAGCAGTGCACTTGGAAGCTTCACATGGTTCTCTAATTTAGAAACTAGTGAGATTATCATATGAAATTATAGAGAGTAATCTATGTAAAATTTTGGGTAAAGGAGACACTACAAAATTATTTTTGGATTCGATTTTGGGAATGCAGCCTCTGGGAGTGTACCTATCCCTAAACCCTCTCAAGTATCATATGGCTCAACATGGGGTAGTTTACCAGCATGGGGTAGTTCACCAAGATCAAATTTCAAAATGGGACCTCCAGGGGCAATGGAAGGGATGGAGGTCGGACGACATCCCAGCCAAGTTGTTCCCTTTAAGAGATAATATGTTTAAGAAATTAAGAGGTTGTGCCCCTATTTCATATTCAATGGAGGATAGATGGGGTTGGATAAATGTCAATTTTACGCTTAAGAAGGATACTCCCACCTTCTGTTTAATGCCCAGATCCCTCCAAAATCTTCAATTTGGAATAAAATTTGGATCTCAAATGTTATCCAAAAATAAAACTTATTATGTTGGTTGTTAGCACATAAAAAGTACTCATAGCAGAGAATCTTTAGAAAATAGGTCACATTGGGCCATCAAGATGCTCGTTGTGTGAAAATTATGAAGAGTCAATCCACCACCTCTTCATTCATTGTCAAGTTACAAACAAAGTTTAGTCAGTGGCTTTGGTCTCATTATTCCCCAAAACCATGTGGCCTTTTAATCTGCTTCAATTCCTTGACTCCTGACCCAAATTTTATTCGGGCTCCCTTCAAGCCAAAAGCACCTTCAGGGAGATTTGGAGTGTTCTTCCCAAGTATTTTTGTTGGAAAATATGGCTATCAAGGAATAAAGTGATCTTCATATAGACTCGCATGACCACTAGAATCACATACCTTAAAGAATTATCCTCTTGTATGGAGTTTCACCACCCGACTATAGACTCTTATTTGGATTAGGTTGAAGCAACATGGATCACCCCTTGGGTTAGCTCGGTGGCACCATTATATTCGGAAAAATCTCCTCCTCCACACCCTTCTTGGTCTCTTAGACTGTCTTCTGAAGTTCTTATAAATTGGATGCAAGAAATGAAAAGATGGATTCTACAATTTGATGGAGCATCAAAAGGAAACCCTGGGTGGTAGCTGTTAGGGTCCTATAATAATAGGATTCATAATTTTGAATTGACTTTGATTAGTCTTGTAATATGTACATACTTTGCTTTCTGCAAAATTGTTTCCCCATATTAGAAAAATAAAAAATGTAAAGAGGGTAAAAGTCCTAAAATAAAAATCAAAGGACTTGAAAGAAAAAAGATCAAAAAATGAATAAAAAATGAACCCCAAACAAAAAATAGATAAAAATAAAACATGAAAGTGATGCAAATTCAAATGCCACTAATTTTTACTTCACTTTGCAAAAATAATATTGTCTGTAGCTTGTCAAAAAGGCCACAATACATAAAGGTCAAACTGCTTAATCTTGACCTTTCATGCTTTAAATTTCATGTTGATAGATAGAGAATAAATATCTAGCCAAATTGTTTAATCTTGGAAAATCAGTAGTTAGGCAGAGAATAATCAGGAGCTCAACAGTTCAATCTAAGCCCTTGGAAGAAATAAGGATAGAATTATATATTTTGTTGTTTAAAAGAAAAATGAATAAGGGCCTGCAAGCTCAAATGCACCCATGTAAATGAAGAAAAAATGTTAGGGTAGTAGATGGGTAGGCAGAAGCAGTTTTCACAAGGCATGGATAGCAGAAAATTGGTCATTTCATTTGCTAACTTCCTTTCAAAATCATTATCCTTGTAAAAATAGCCCATCTCCTTCATTTTTACTCTTTCCCCTTATTTCACTCTTTTCCCCCTTGCAAAAAATCCCTTTTCCTAAGTTTAAAACACATTTTACTTGGGAAAAGTAAAACTCCTTTAATAATTTCCCTTTTCATTTAAAAATACACCAAAAAGCCATAAAAATACTTTTATCCTAAGTCTAAATGATTAAATCTTTATGTCAGGACCCACTGTGTAAATATTTATTCTCGATATAAAGTTTTACATTAAAATTAGTGTATTTAACTCCCCCCCCCTCCCATTCATTTTATATTTCATTTTTAACATTTAACTTTACGTATTAGCTCCCTTATATACCTTTTAAACCCATATTATAATAATTCCTATATATATATTATTCCCAACCCACTATTTTTATATAATCCATGGTTTAATATTCCCCACATGTCATATATTTCGGGCCCACTTACTATAATCCCACCTATTACAAGCCCCGACCATATACGTTATAACCTTATCGCATAAAATTAAAATCTTGACCCTATACATATATAACATATCAAATTATATTACCCCGGGCCCCATGCCTATCAATCCCGACACATCTGTTGCATCCTCCCAACCGTTGAATCTTAACTGATCAAATATGATGGTTCTTATTGCCCATCACATCCCCAAAGGCCTGACTTTTAACTACACCCCAACCTTGCGATATCTACGGTTTTCGGAGCCCCGTGCCTAGCTACGTGGCGCTATTCAATTTGATTGCATCGCCAGAAAAAATATTCCCAACCACCTTTGGCCAGTGCCAAAACCACTGAGCGATTTCTCCTGCATGTTGTGCAAACCACCTTGTCATTTGAAAAGACCGGCGCATTCAATGTAAACATTGTTGGTTAAAAATGCATGTAACTACCCTTTGGTAGCCCTTTTACCACTTTTTGTTATAATTTTGCGTAGAATAAGCATTTCCGACCATTTTTCAAAGCACAGATCACTCTTTCGACCTCATTTTAAGCCCTTTTCGCCAAAAATCGGGACTATTTGTTGATACAATTATTGCAGAACCAATTCGAAATAGTATAAAGATCCCTGAAGCCTCAAAAAGCCTTCTGCTACCTCAGAATCCTCATTTTATCCAGGTATTCTTCAGTGCTTAGGCTTGTTCCTAAATAAATAAAGAAAGTAATCAATAATCGAATTAAAATAGAAGCCTTTGCAGACTTGAAGAAAGCCTTCTTGCCTTCCAATCCTTTTCTGCAGACCCTAGGCGTCCTTTTGCAGAATTTTGAAGTCCTGAGATTACTTTTTGTCACACAAAGAACAGTTTGATTAATTGAATCATTTAGAAGCCATTTGCAGACCTAAAGAAATCCCAATGGCTTCCCAAATCCTTTTCTACAAACCCTGGACATATTTTCACCAAAATTCCGAGGTCTGAAATTTCTTTAAATCACAGAGATTGAAAATTTGATCTATTAAACCTTTGCAGACCATACATAAGCTCCTTTTTTATCCAAATCCTTCTGTAAACTGTAATTATATTGCTGAGGTGCTCCCAAAGGCCTAAAACCATCTCTTAAGTCAAAGATTAATCAATGGAAGAAATTTAACAAAAGAATGGCTTCCAAATGCATTGTTTCTGTCAATCCTCTACAACCCCCAGTTGTAGATGTAGAACACACTCCCCTCGCTGACAAAGATTTTAAGATTAATGACACAGTCACTGAATTTAAACTTCTTGAGCTCCACTGTTGGAGCCATGAAAAATCCATAGACCAAGCAGATGATTTTTTCATTTAGGAATCTAATTTGCCAAAGTAGGTATTCCCACAAACTTTCCAGTGCCCAGAAGTAATCAGACTTTCTCAATATTTCTATTTCCCTGACCAAAGAGCCATAATAAACCCTCAAAAATAAATTATGTTTACTATTACAGCTGATTCAATTAATCAAATGCTCTAGATCCAATCCAGGCCAGATGAAACCCCTTTGTCCATTGACGCTCTTGCTCAGCTATACCTGAATCTAGACTTCCCCAAGAGGTTCCAGATATTCCAAACTTTCATGCCTTCATCTGTAGAAATTCCCAAAATAAATCCTCCTTACCCATCTGCAAAATTTTCTGAAAGAACTAGACATATCATTAGCACGATGTCCTTTATTCTTGGTTATTTCACATATGTGCATGTTGATGTTGCAGTACTAGGTTTTTTGTCTACTTTCACACCTGGTCAGCCTCCTGCTACCATTTTCAATTTTTTCCAATGCCTTGCTGATAATATTCATGAACAGCTTGTTAAAATGCCTAAATAAGGTGTTTTCAAGTATTCCCCAGTCCTATTCCACATGTTTTTGTATTTTCAATCAGAGAAATTTGCCATCAACCTTCAAAAGCTTGATGTTGAAGGTAACCCATAGTTAGTCATATTTTGGATTCATTTAAACAGAAAAGACTCCACACAGTCCACCTATACAGAGTTTATTGATTCTTTCATTCATCCTATAGTTAGCATGTAGCCCAGAATCAATGAGGAGATTAAAAAGGTCCTGTAGTTGTCAGAGCATAATAGAACAGGAGATTGGTACTTGTACCAAAACCACACAGAGATAAGGGTATATGGATCAAATCTTATCCCATATAAACTACCCAAATACCTCCCAATGAGGTTATTTTCCCTTGAGTATATAAGGCCGATTATTAATTCTGATGCAATCAATTTCCTGGTAGCTAAGAAGAAGACACAGTTCAAAATAAAGAATCAGGTTGGCCCTTTCATTTGTAATAACAGAGATGCAGGTCCAGAGGCTGAAAAGTATTTACAGGAGTTTAAATTCAGTAAGAGTTTTCTATGGTATTATGATTCTCTAGGTTGAATAATTAAACTGAGAGTTAAATGCAAACTAACTCCTTATGTACATGAGAAGAAACCAAATATTGAGAAATACTCCAATCAGTCTGAATGGTTAGATAACACCTTGATTGAGGTAGAGAAGAAAGTTCATACTAGTCAAACTTTGCAGAATCTAGCCCAAGAAGATAGAAACTCAAAAAGAATTAGAGAGGAAGGATCATACCCTGCAGAGACAACAATTGAAACCAAATTTAAATTAATGTACATGAAGAAGCCAAAATTAAATCCTGTCAATGAAGAAGTGGAAACAATAGAAGTGATTGATACAGAAATAGTGGTGAAAGATAATGTACCACCTGCAGTTGCCAAAGAAACATATCAGCCTTCAACTTCAAACACTCAGCTAATTCAGATGCAGCACAGTGTTGAATTATCTTCTTCCAGCAAACCAGCAGAGAAGGAAATGGATATTATGCAGAAATACAAAGAGATAAAGATGAGAAATGAAGCCTTGAAAACTAATACATATAACCAGTATTGGAAACAGTCACCCAGTGACCAAAGAAGATTGCTTTCTGCTTTTGAATACAAAACTAGGAAGATGCAAATGACCTTCCTGTAGCCTAAAGTAAAGCATCCCAAATCATCAGCTGATTACAAAAATTCATCATATGAAGTTCAAGTTGATGATCTTCATCCTATTGATCAGATATAATTTCACAAACAAGCTGGTGAAATTCTTTATTCCACAATGAAAAATAAATCCATGAGTGTACAAAAGCTACAAAACACTTTTGCGAACATCAAATATCGGCTTAAATTGGAAAAATCATCTTCATAGGCTAAGGATAACATAATCAAATAACTAAAATATTTGTTTATTGAAGTAGGATATGATCCTAGTAATGTAAAATTTGTAGATGAATTGATAAAAAAGAAGAATGCAGACAATGGTGCATTAAATAAGCAATGTAAATTTCCTCCTATAGAACATCCTCAAGCAAAGAAAGATGAGATGATGAGTCTCATTCTTCAGTTGACTGCCCAGATAAAGGAAATGGAGAATGAAATGGACAAGTTGGTCCAAGAAAAAAAGGCTAGAGAAGAAGTCCATGTTACTATAATTCCTATAGTCACAATAGTTGTGCCTTCTACACTAGTAGAATCATTGGCTCCTACAGTCCCAATGGCTACAGCACTTCCTGTCACCTCATCAACTACTTCAGCAACAGAGTCTTCAACAACAACAACACAACCTACTGATGAGGCAAGTAAGTTAATTAAAGAAATGCAGGACATGTCTATTCAGAAAAATGAAATCAACAGAGTTAAAGAATAGCTTAAAAGTATGGAAGATGAAAAGAAACTTTCTAACATTATGCACAAAAATGAATAACAGAAGGCAAACAAGTTGAATGAGAAATTGAAGAAGTTATAGAAAGATCTAACAATAAAAGAACCCATGGCACAAGCCAAGCAGAAACTATGGGCCAATATCATTGCATATGTCAATGATATTTGGCCATCCATACAAGTTATCTATGAACAGAAAGACTTAGTCAAATCAGCAAGAGAAGCTATCTAGAAGATCAAAGAAGAGCTTGGTAAGAAGCCTGAAGAGGCTAATGAAATCATAAAATTCCTTAATTCCAAGAATAGGAAAGAACTTGAAGAAATTGGAATTAGTGACAGAATAGAAACCATCCTAGAAGTTAGGAAGGTTATTTCTAAAAAGAATATGATGATACAACTAGAAGAGAAATGCCAGAATATGGAAGTTTCCATCACAAGGTTCATGATGAAGTTTGACACTCTCAGACAAAAATGCCTTCCAAATCCATTAGATATTCATGACAAACTAATGAAGCAGGATGATTATGATAAGAAGATGAGAGAATTGGCTAAGGAACAAGCTAATAATTCAACCATGCAGGGAATTCCAACAGGGAAGGCACTTTAGAAGAATTTTGAGAATCTGTTTTACCTGCAACATGAGGTGAAACACCTATTATACACAAAGGCTGATGAAATATTTAAGAGGATGGTGAAAATTAAGTTACCAAAGGCAGAACTTTGGGAAAAATTGACTGATTTACTATGAAGATAAAAGCAGTCAAACAAGGCAGTCAAATGAGGAAAATATCAGTCAGGAAAAGATAAAACAAAGCATGTTGTTTTACATTTATAGTTTACATTAAAGAACAACAGTCAAAAGGTTACAGAGTATCAGAGTAAAGAGTATCAGTTTACAGTTAGAGTTAAAGTCAAGACAAAGATTACAAATCAGAGATTAAAGCTACCAGCGTATAGGACACTCCACTACCTAACAAGCAACCTTCATTGAGAAAGAATTAGAGACAAATTAGCAGCAAAATATGATGCAGGGGCATTGGAGTTTAGCTAGCAATGTGAAAGATTGTTCACGTGTTGTGGCTAGATGAGTTTAAAATTCATTGACTGATTGTTAAAAGCCAGTTTTTACTGAGAGGATTGGATCTCTCAACAATTTGTTGTCATTTATTTATGTAATAAATTAAGAGACTATATTTAATTAGATTTAGAGATAAGCTGTTTGAATAGGTGTGAGATTGTTGAGCATATCTAGCTTTGGTTGATAGATTTAAGGAGAAAATTATGTAATTAGGATTTCCTTAAATCAAGAGAATTCGATCCTCAAGAGGAGGATCTCTGTTATGTAATAATGATATAAATTGTAGTCTCGAAGACAGAGGGATGGGGAATTTGATGTAGAAGACTATATTTTAGAGGGTTTTCCTCTGATTTAATAAGATTGCAAAGTTATTGTTTATCTGTGTTCTTGACAAATTTCCTGGAGGTTTCACCTTCGAAATCTTACTGATTTTTATATCTCTGTGTAAGACATTGAGCGCGAATTGAAAATGTATTAATATTTTGTGAAGAAGAGTTCTCATTCTGAATCTATTGGTTTCACATATTCTATGTATGAACTAAATATTCAAACTCTGTGTATAAAATTTTGAAATTGTAGTGGGAAGGAACAATAGAACCCGCATGGAGATTCATAAGAAAAATTGAATGCGTACTTGTGATCGAAAAAGGTTCTCGCCTTTGTGTAACAGGTTCTAGAGAATTGAATAAATTCTGCCCTTGCCCAAAGTCAAAATCCAATAATCGATCCATTCCTATTGGGGTTGCAGCAGCGATGAAAATTTCCAAGTGGAATTGAAGTTAATTGAATTCTGGTGAAAGTCCAGCTTCAACATGATTGGAATTGAAGAATTATAGTTAAGCGGTTTTGAGAATCAAAACCATGGGTTTCGCACAGCAATTGGGTTGAAATTGGTTTTGTTATAAATCAACGCGATCCAATTATGATATGACACGTCACAGGCAATGAAACCACCGGTCTCGTGTGAAGTTGGAGTGTTAAGGCTCAGAGGTTGAATAAATGCGACTGTCGTTCGATTATGAACAAAAGAGATCCGATGGTGTTCGTATCAGCAATTGCACGGGGTTTAATTAAGGTATGGATCTGATGCATTATATAACAGATTTTTATTTAAGTTTGAGGTCGAGCACATTTTCAAAGGCTTATATTTAACAATTTCATTGTTAAATATTGAGAATCCAATATACATTGCAAAAGGGTTAAGTCCTATTTAAATAAATCCTCATGTTGAAATGCGAATATCACTTTGAAATTCTTAAAAATCATATAAATCAATATTGATATCACGTTTCCGGAAAGGGTTAAACGTTGTTGAAATGTTTGACTTTGTTTTTAAACATTTTCGAGGTTTCAACACTTAATTTTATAAAGTGAAGTATAATGTTTTGGAAGGGACCTTATAAATTCTTAATTCAATTTTGTTAATTTTATTAACAAAATTTATAAATTTTGATGACCGAGAGTGAGAATAAAGATCTGGAACAGATTCCCCTAAAGTTGGAAAATATGGTGCACAAGTTTGAACAGCTCTCCTTAACGCCTGCACCCACACTGCCATCAATTGTGGTATCAAATCCGACATCAGAGCATTTATCAGATATTGAACAGGCTTCCAAAATCCAGAAGAAGAAATCCAACATGGATGTCTGAATTGGTAGAGGTGTTGCTGGTAGAAGAAGAGGTAGGCCAGTTGCTAATGCTGAAGTACTGGAGACTATGCAACAGATTCAAGTCAGATTGGATGAAATTGAAGTAAGACATCCAAGAGATCCTGAAGATGTCAGTGAACCTAAAGCTGAAGAAGAAGAAGACAATATTGAGCTTACCCTTGATATGAGATTCTTTAAATAAATTTTAGGCTCTACATCTAGGCCTAGAATTGAAGTATCAGCTTTTGCAGGAGGATTGAATCCAGAGGAATTGATAGACTGGATCAATGAGATGAATAAATGTTTTGATTATGAAGATATGGGTGAAGACAAGAGAGTTAAATTTTCAGTGACAAGATTGAAAGGACATGCAACACTTTGGTGGGATGGAGTGCAAGCAGAGAGAAGGAGAGCTGGCAAACAACCAATCAAGAATTGGAATAGAATGGTGGCAAAGGTGAGAGGTAAGTTTTTGCCTAGTGATTATCAGCTTTCATTATTTAGACAAATGCAGAATCTTAGACAGAGATTAATGGCAGTGAAAGAATACATAGAATAATTTTACAAAGTGAGTATAATATCAGGACAAATCCAAGACACAACAGAGAAGATTTCCAGGTACATTAATGGTCTCAGAATGGAGATCCAAGATGAGATAAGTATATTGTCTTTTAAGACAGTAGAATAGGCTTATCATATGGCCTTAAAAGCTGAAGAAAAACTCCTGAGAAAGCAGTCTGCCAAAGGAAGAGGTACTTTCCGAGGAAAGGGAAGTCAAGGTGGTAGAGGAAGATCTACAGCACCAAGAGATGGAGCTAGTAGCAGCTTACCTCAACATGCACACACAAAAGGTGATGCAAGTGGCAGAAGGAGTTCCTACAGAGGAAAAGGAGGCAGAAGCAGAGGAAGAGAAGTGAGATGTTACAGATGTAACAAATTGGGACATAGAGCCTATGAATTCCCAGAGAAAGAGAATGTGGGTACAAGTCAGAGAAAGGCAATTATTGCTCAGACTGGAGAAGAGGCAGCAAATTTTCCTGAAACAAAGAAAGAAATTATGCCAGAGAAGGGAGAATCTTTGGTGGTTAACAAGGTTTTGTTGAAACAAACAAAGGAAGTTGTTGAGCCAGCACAGAGGAAAACTTTGTTCAGAAGTGTGTGCAAATTTCAAGGGAAATGCTGTCAATTAGTCATTGATAGTGGCAGCACAAACAATTTGGTCTCTACAGAGGTGATAGAGAAATTGAAATTGAAGACAAGGGAACATCCAACACCCTACAAGGTGTCATGGCTTCAGAAGGAACGTCAGCTGATTTTTTAAGAACAATGTGAAATAGAATTGCAGATAGGCAGCTACAAATATAAAATCATGTGTGATGTGATGCCTATGAATGTGTGTCACATACTGCTAGGTAGACCTTGGCAGTATGACAGAGCAGCAGTGCATGATGGTAAGAGAAATACTTACAAGTTTTTCAAGGATGGTATGAATCAAACATTGTTACCTATGGAAGAAGGAGATGCATCAAGCAAAATGTCTGATCCAAAGATATTATTGTTGAGTGGGAAAGAATACTTGCAGAAGATTGAAGGTCGAGAGGTAAATATTGTTTTAGTTTGCAAACCAAAGGTAGTATTTACTTCTACTAGAATTTCTGATTTGCCAATTGAAATTCAAGAAATGTTGGAGAGTTATTGTGATATTATTGTGGATGATTTTCCTGATGAATTACCACCTGTAAGAAGAATCAGCCATCAGATAGATTTGATTCCAGGATCAAATATGCCTAAAAAAACAGCTTACATAATGACTCCTACAGAAAATGAAGAAATCAGAAAGCAAGTGCAGGAATTGGTTGATAAAGGTTTGATCAGAGAAAGCTTGAGTCCTTGTGCAGTACCTACAGTGTTGAGTCCAAAGAAAGATGGAGGTTGGAGAATGTGCACTGATTCAAGAGCAATCAACAAGATAACAATCAGATATAGATTTCCTTTACCCATAATTGAAGATTTGATGGACTGTTTGAGTGGAGCAAGATATTTTTCAAAACTAGATTTGAAAAGTGGGTATCATCATATTAGGATAAGGGAAGGTGATGAATGGAAAACAACCTTTAAAACAAATGAGGGATTTTATGAGTGTATGGTAATGCCTTTTCGTTTATCAAATGCACCTATACTTTTATGAGGCTCATGAATGAAGTATTAAAATAATTTATTGGTAAATTTGCAATAGTATATCTGGATGATATATTAATTTACAGAAAAACAAAGGAAGAACACCTGAGACATCTTAATCATGTCTTAAGGAAATTACATCAAGAGAAGTTGCTGGTTAATTTAAAGAAATTTTCATTCATGAAAGAAGAATTGGTATATCTGGGTTTTGTTGTTTCTGCTGAAGGGTTAAAGATGGATCCAGAAAAGGTAAAGGCAATTGTGGAGTGGCCTTCACCAAAAAGTGTTTTTGAGGTAAGAAGTTTCCATGGACTTGCTAGTTTTTATAGAAAATTCATAAGGAATTTTAGCAAGATTAATGCACCTATCATTGAAACCATAAAGAAGGACAAACATCCATTCAAATGGACTACTGAAGCTAAAAGAAATTTTCAGTTTTTGAAACAGAAGATAACTGAGAAACCTATCTTAGTTTTACCTGATTTTAATAAACCATTTCAAGTGAAGTGTGATGCCAGTGGAGAAGCTATTGGAGTTGTATTGAGTCAAGAAGATAGGCATGTAGCATATTTCAGTGAGAATTTGAATGAGACAAGAAGAAAGTACTCTTCTTATGACAAATAGTTTTATGAAATTGTACAGTCATTGAAGAAGTGGAGACGTTATTTAATGTCTAAATAATTTGTGCTATATTCAGATAATCATGCTTTACAGTATATTATGCAGCAGCCTAAATTGAATCAAAAACATGATAAATGGGTTGAATATCTTCAAAGTTTTAACTTTTTTTTGAAGCATATAAGTGGTCAAGCAAATAAGATAGTTGATGCCTTGAGTAGGAAAAACATCCTTGTTCAAGAAAGTCAAATTGAAGTGGTAGGTTTTGATTTTCTTAAGGAACTCTATAAAATAGATTTGGATTTCAAAGAAGCACTTGAAGCATGATGTAATCCTGTTTTGATAGACAGAAGTCAATGGTTAGATTATTTCTTGCAAGAGGGTTTATTGTTCAAAATAAATCAATTGTGCATACCAAATTGCTCCATGAGAAAGAATTTAATCAGAGAGAAGCATAGTGGTGGAATTGCTGGACATTTTGGTATTGATAAAACTTATGAGCAGTTGAGTAATTTTTATTATTGGCCAAAGATGAGAACTGAAGTGGAAAAATATGTGAAGAATTGTAAAATTTGTCAGTATGCAAAGGGAAGAAGCCAGAATGCAGGCTTGTACATTCCATTTCCTATTCCAGACAGACCTTGGGATATGGTAAGTATGTATTTTATTTTAGGATTACCTAAGACACAGAGAGGGAATGATGCAATTTATGTTGTAGTTGACAGATTTTCAAAAATGGCACATTTTATTCCATGTTATAAAACTAGTGATGCTACTAATGTTGCCAATTTGTTTTTCAAAGAGATTGTTAGATTACATGGGTTACCCAAAAGTATTGTTTCTGATAGAGATACCAGGTTTGTTGGTCATTTTTGGAGGACATTTTGGAAGAAACTTGGTACTAAATTGAGTTTCAGCTCAGCATATCACCCTCAGACTGATGGGCAGACTGAGGTAGTAAACAGAAGTTTGGGTAATCTTTTGAGAAGTCTTGCAGGAGAACACCCAAAGCAGTGGGATCATATTTTCCCATAGGCAGAATATGCATACAATGATTCACCTAACAGAAGCGCAGGACAGAGTCCATTCCATATAGTTTATGGGATGCACCCAAGAGGAGTATCTGAATTGAGGAACTTGGGAAAAGCAGAAATGAGGAGTGTTGATGGAGAGGATTTTGCTTCAGAGATACAAGCAATACATGAGTAGGTAAAGCAACAGCTACAAGACAACCTCATCAAGTACAAGAACAGAGCAGATTTGAGCAGAAGAGAAATTAACTTTGAAGTTGGTCATTTATTTTTGGCACACTTGAGGAAAGAAATATTTCCAAAGAGGCAGTATAACAAATTGAAATTCAAAAAGATAGGACCATGCAGGATATTGAGAAAATTTTCTACAAATGCCTATGAAATTGAATTGCCAATTGACATTGGAATATCTCCAATATTCAATGTTGCTGATTTGTACAAGTATGAGGATGGTGGAAAAAATGAAAGACCAGAAGACAGAGAGCAGATTGATTGGGTAAAACAGTTACCTACAGCACATCCATTATAGCCAGAAAGGATCTTAGACAAGAAAGTGTTCAAGAAAGCCAGAGGACAAGAGTATTTCCAATACTTGATCAAATGGAAGGATCGGCCAATTGAGGATGCTACTTGGATGACAGGAGATATGTTGCAGAAACTGGGTAGTTTTGTGGAAGAGCTCATGGACAGGAGCCCATGAAGAATTTTTTCCTCGGTAGTCTGATGCAGGGGCATCGGATTTTAGCCAGCAATGTGAAATATTGTTCACATGTTGTGGCTAGATGAGTTTAAAATTCATTGACTGATGGTTAAAAGTTGGTTTTTACTGAGAGGATTGGATCTCTCAACAATTTGTTATCATTTATTTCTGTAATAAATTAAGAGACTATATTTAATTGGATTTAGAGATAATTTTTTTGAATAGGTGTGAGATTGTTGAGCATATCTAGCTTCGGTTGATAGATTTAAGGAGAAAATTATGTAATTAGGATTTCCTTAAATCAAGAGAATTCGATCCTCAAGAGGAGGATCTCTGTTATGTAATAATGATATAAATTGTAGTCTCGGAGACAGAGGGATGGGGAATTTGATGTAGAAGACTATATTTGAGAGGGTTTGCCTCTGATTTAATAAGATTGCAGAGTTATTGTTTATCTGTGTTCTTGACAAATTTCTCGGAGGTTTCACCTTCGAAATCTTACTGATTTTTATATCTTTGTGTAAGACATTGAGCGCGAATTGAAAATGTATTAATATTGTGTGAAGAAGAGTTCTCATTCCGAATCTATTGGTTTCACATATTCTGTGTATGAACTAAATATTCAAACTCTGTGTATAAAAGTTTGAAATTGTAGTGGGAAGGAACAATAGAACCCGCGTGGAGATTCATAAGAAAAATTGAATGCGTACTTGTTATCGAAAAAGTTTATCGCCTTTTTGTAACAGGTTCTAGAGAATTGAATAAATTCCGCCCTTGCCCAAATTCAAAATCCAATAATTGATCCATGCCTATTGGGGTTGCAACAGCGATAAAAATTTCCAAGCGAAATTGAAGTAAATTGAATTCTGGTGAAAGTCCGACTTCAACGTGATTAGAATTGAAGAATTACAGTTAAGCGGTTTTGAGAAGCAAAACCATGGGTTTTGCATAGAAATTGGGTTGAAATTGGTTTTTTTATAAATCAACGTGATCCAATTATGATATGACACGTCACAGGCAATGAAACCACCGGTCTCACGTGAAGTTGGAGTGTTAAGGCTCAGAGGTTGAATAAATGTGACTGTCGTTCGATTATGAACAAAAGAGATCTGATGGTGTTCGTATCAGCAATTGCACAAGGCTTAATTAAGGTATGGAGCCGATGCATTATATAATAGAGTTTTATTTAAGTTTGAGGTCCAGCGCATTTTCAAAGGCTTATATTTAACAATTTCATTATTAAATATTGAGAATCCAATATATATTGCAAAAGGGTTAAGTCTTATTTAAATAAATCCTCATGTTGAAATGCGAATATCACTTTGAAGGTCTTAAACATCATATAAATCCATATTGATATCACGTTGCCGGAAAGGGTTAAACGTTGTTGAAATGATTGACTTTGTTTTAAAACATTTTCAAGGTTTCAACACTTAATTTTATAAAGTGAAGTATAATGTTTTGGAAGGGACCTTATAACTTCTGAACGCAATTTTGTTAATTTTATTAACAAAATTTATAAATTTTTTTGAGATTGTAACAATATGATGAGCTTAGTGAAAAGAGTCGCCTTCACTAAGTGGGCCCGCAGGCTATTTTTGGCGCAAGTCTATTTTTAGACTATGTCTATTTTTAGACATGTCGATCATATTCTATGAGTTGCAGGATGCTATTTTTGGATGGTTGGTCAAGTTGGAAAAATAGATAGACTTCTATTTTTAGACATATTTGGCGGAATCTATTTTTAGATTGTCAGTCTAAAAATAGATATATCGAATATTATTAGCTCTTATTAATATTTGGACTATAAACATTATCTTATTCTCTTGGAGCACTTTAGTTAAGTGCACAGATGTGGCACAGGAGCTGACAGAAGGAATTACACTATTCCTGAGGGTTAAGTGGAGATATTTCATGGAGACTTCAGTTAGAACTCATGTGACAGAGTTTGGTGGAGTTATTGAGGTAGTTGGTGGAGTTGTGTTGATTTCGCCCAGGTTAAACATAGTTGAGCTAGTTGTATCTAGTCTAACTGATTGATACACTAGTGAGAGTGGTGTGAATTAATAATTAATTAATTCACTAATTATTAACTCATTAATCAACTAAAGAATACATCAGTTAACTACAGTGCATGGACAGTTTCAGTGGAGACCAGTGATGAGGTAGGTGAAAGAGCAGGTTGACTATCAGTTGTGACTATAGTGTTGCATGATTTGCAACACACAGTGGTTGGAGTTGCCAATGAAGATTGCGTGAGCAAGGCTAGACCAATTCGAGTTCATTCAGAACCATTCTTCAGTAATAATTGCACAGTAGAGGCAGGCTAGCAGGTGGCGATTGGAGCATGTGTTTTATTAGATACGTACACGATTGGTGTGTGATTGGAGGTGTGCGGAAGGCTTGTGAGGAGCTTTGTATGATGATTGTTACAGTCTCTATGACATATAATATATAGATAGTTGGGGGTTTTAATTATCGCTTTCCCATAAAATATTGTGTTCATATGTGTGAATGTTTATGGTTTTAATGTGCGCATGCGATTGTTTTTATTTCCGCAGTTAGTGATCAATGGTAGAAGAGATTCTATATTGTGCATGAATTCAAATAGTGTGTGATCAGGAGAATATCAGATGTATAACATATCAGTTATATAAATTTCTACAAATTTTGATGACCAAGAGTGAGAATAAAGATCTGGAACAGATTCCCCTAGAGTTGGAAAATATTGTGCACAAGTTTGAACATCACTCCTTAACGCCTACACCCACACTGCCATCAAAATATCAAAAATTAAATAGCAAATCAATAAAAGCAAGGATAGCTTGCATTAGTTAGATAGTTGTCTCTATCTTCTTGCATGAAGATATTTCTTTTTCCTTGAATAATTACTAATTTGTTTTAGGATATTTTGTATGAGTTTTTGTATAAATACTTCACATTTTGAAGTATTGAGTGTGGATGAATCGTTGAAAATTTCTATAGTTGTAATATTCTGGAACTGAGGGTGATTGTACCAATTTCAATTCAGTAGACTGGATTAAAGCAATAAAGAGATCATATTGTAGGATTCATGTGTTGGACTATTACAGTGAAGTACTTTCTACTTGTTCAATTATTTCTTTCTGAAGTTTTCACATGCTCATATGTTTGCTTGAATCTAAATGATATAACTGGAATGTTATTACAGAATATGTTTAATTATACTATGTCTTGAACTGTTTATCATTTATATGTTTTTCTTCTGATATCCAGATTAGGGAATTATTAATTTCTCCCTTATTTCGATTGACCTCTATCTTTTCACTCATTATCCGGATTTGAGAACCCTTAATTGCTCTCTTACCCCAATTGAAACCATTTTCACCATCAACCTAATGATATGAAGTGACCAAACTATCTTGCCCTGTGAATATTTTCCTTTAGAACCTTGATCCTGCTTCTACTGCTTGACACTTTGACTCCATTAGCCCAATGGAATACAAACCTACATCTATCCATCTGAGTAAGTGATTTCACCACCAAACCAAATCCAAAATCAAATCCCAAGTAATCCTACATAACTAGCTTAAAATCAAATACAATCAACAAAGATAAATCATATAGAGAGAACCCTCTCTGAGCATTGGGAAGGCTAGATCCTAAGGCTTAAAATTAGGTTTGTGGTTACCTCTAATATTCTTTAAACCAAAATATAAACAACCCTTGAGAATTAATGGAGTGATAACAGTAGCAGGGGGAGGTATTCTTATTAATCTTGAAGCGATCATAGAAGATAGATTTGCATGGGGACTCGGAAAAAAGACAAATAATCAAGCCGAGGCTTATGGATTGTTCCTCAGGCTATCTCTGGCTCAGAAAAATGGAATAAAGGATATGTATATCTTATGGGACTCCCTGATAATTATAAAGCATATGAACTACATCTCATCAACACAAAACTATAAATTGAACTAATCATCAAGAGAATTCGGGGAATGATTCTTCTCTTCGGTTAATTACAATTCTTTCATATTCTAAGAGGACAAAATAAGGAAGCAGATGTGAAAGAAAATCATGCTTGAAAAATTATAGAAGAAAACAACAATGTGAATGGAATCATGGGAATGGTTTCTATGCCCTATTGGTTGATATGAAAATTCAAAATGAAAAATTTATGGTTGAGGTTAGCAAGAAAAATAGAAACAATTGGATTAGTATATGGGAGTGCGAAGGTCCTCAATTCCCTATCTCTCCTATCCCCCCCCCCCCTTCCCCTCCCCTATATCCTCCCCCTTTCCTCCCACCCCTCCACTTTATATGCCCTATCATCCTTCATTTCCTCTAGTCGTTGGCTACTTGGAATCCGATTCACCCCAATTTTATCCCTCCTCTGCCCTGCCCCCTCGACCCCATTTTCCCATGCCCATTATCCTTGCCTCGTTATGCCTTACCTCAGTCGGTTCACAAAACTGAAAAACCGCGTTTGAGCTGTCTTCGGCCATGTGATACATTTGGTTGCAATTTAAGGAGTTGTGTGGGAGTTTGGGTTTATTATCCTCGGGCAATTCTCTAGTGCCAACACACTCAAGGTGTAGGCATGCAAAACTTAGGAGATTGTGAGTGGCATTTAATTCTCCTGTGTTCGTGTGGCACATTCGCACGAGGGAAGTCGAGGTTGTACAAGCGGAAGGTTGTTTCACAGAGCAGAAGAATTATGTAATTTTGTGGTGATGCTTGCGACATGACCTCAATTCATGGCCCCTACTGCAATTCCAGTCGAAGAATTATCTATATAAACGGGAGGCCCCTTTCCATAAGAATGAGTCTGCCTTTGTCCTAGGAGTTCTCTGGTTAATGACCCAGTGGAAGGGCTCGAGTAATTTAGGAAGTTTAGGTAGGGGCTCGATCTGGGTCTTCTGTGTGTTCATGATTCATGAGGGTAGTAGTGTGTTGTTGCAGGGCGTTGGTAATGGGGAATATTTGAGTGAATCAAGGCCCAAGGTGGCTTCTGAAGGTGTTGCAGCTGCGAATGGCGAGGTTAATTTTGGTAGTGTGGAGTGGTTATTGGGAAGCAGGAAGGTTTGTACAATTTGGGTTTGTGCGACCTTCCAGGAGTCTGGTGCTATAGTTGCAGGATATTTTTCTTATTCTGGGATTCTTTGTCTTGGACCTATGGATTGTTAGGAAATAATGAGTCATTCAGAGGAGGGTAGCTCTGTTTCAAGAACCTGGGGCCAACGCAGGCCTCAGATGGTCAGAACGTTGGGGCGTATGGTGAAGGATCGTGGAAGGTGTCATGCAAATTAAGAATGAATTGGCAATACTCCAAATTTGTATGCACCAATAACAGAAGGAAACCCTTGAGATGTAGGGGCAACAACTAGAAAAAATTGAAAGAATATACCAATTGGAAGTTGTAATTGACACTCTGCGGTGTCAAATTGAGGATCTTCAACTCAAACTGGACGATAAAAGCATGATGATGGATGATCTCAACATTCCAACAGCAATGGAGGAGTAACTGGTTCTAAAAATTTTGTTAGTTTTTTTATGTTAAAATGTAAATCTAAACTGTTGATGAATCAATTATGTATAATGTATAGCAGTAGTCAAGAAGTAAGGGATAAATTTGTAATTTTGGGGAAGAAATGTTTGGATGGGTTGATAATAAAACATGTTATGTTGCCCATTGATGGCTCTGAACTGATATTGTAAAGCTCTCGGTTTTTTTCCACATACCGGCACATACTAATATACTACTACCAGTCGTTCCTCTTAATGTGTGTGTGAAGAAATTAGAACAATAAGAACTTGTAGAGCGCCAGGTTGAAGAAAAATAAGAGTAAGGCATTGATGTTGCAACAACAACACTTTTGAAAGAGAAGAAGGCATTCCCATAATGTTTTACATGGGGGTACATTTGTAGGAAATGCAACAGAGAATGTGAAGGAATGGTTCTAAATATGAAAATCACAAATGAAAGAAGGGATAGTAGCAATAACATTGGAAACAAGGAGAGGAGTGTATTAATGTAGTCGATGCAATGAGCATTAGAAATGGTACCTAAGAGGGACGATGGGGATTCAATAAGAACCCTAAGTGGGAGCAGTGAAATGCAATAAGTGTCATTGAGTTGAGGGAAAATCTAGTGCAACATGATGGATAATAATTAAAAACAATAAGGAAAAAATAATAATAAAGAGTGGTTTAGATATAGAGAAGTATGTCGTCAAAATATTAAAGGAAGTGTTGTGGATGTTAGTAGCAAAGATTGGTAAAGGGTAATCGCTAGTCTGTAAATTTTGTTTGACTACCTTTTGAGCACGTTGCTAAAAAAAATTTAACCATGGGAGTCTAAGGTAGGATCATCCTTGGGGCTTAGGAAATTCCACACAACCAAAAATATTTACTTTCAGTGATGTGTTTTATTTCTAGTTTTTCAGTTATCCAATTGCAACAATGGTATGTCATTTTTTTTTGGTGAGCACACATCAAATATAATTTAAAACTAAACTTTTGATATTTTTGAGAGGAGATTATACCATACTTCACACCAAATTTCAGAAAAAATAAATAAATTAATTAATTAATTAAAATTAAAAAAAATGTGGAGTCTAAATCTTAAGCGCAGGTCCAAAACCAACTCAAAATGAATTCTTTGTTGGGTGTGGAGTCTGATTATCTTCTTTATTTTGTATCAATGCATTGGACCCTTGTTCTTAACAAGCGGAAATGACGCCCGTAATTGAGCGTTTCCTGGGGGGTCCAGGGGGGGCGGCTGCGACTTTATGGAGCTCCCCCCTCCCCCCCCCCTAGCGGGGAGTTTCGAGGGCAGCACCCCCGAAGCTAAAAACATATGTAAAATTTCCCTGTAAAAGTATTGTAATTTCTATTCAATATGGGTCGTTCATTAGGCGGATGATCTGACGGTAGAAGTTATGTTTAATTTAGGGTTTTTTGCCCTAGAAGGCAACACCTCATTTTGTATGAGGGTATTGTATTTTGGCTGTGTAATTGTATGTGTTCTCAGAGCGAGAAATAGATATGGAGACTGTGAGAGAGAACCTAGGATATTACAACGGATCTGTTGTAGGTTGTGTCTCTTCATTTTGCTGGATAACATAAAGGAAGGACTGGCTATTCGGGCTGGACGTAGTCCAAATTGGGTGAACCACGTATATCTGTGTCTCTCTTGTTTTATATGTTTTCTGTGTTTGTGTTTTCGCATATTTTATGTGTTGCATTGCTCTGTAATATATAATTTTCTAACATTCTTTTGCACAAATATTACCTTAGTGATTTTTAGCCATGCATATTTTTTTTGTTGGAATGAATATCTAAATTTTGATAAGATGTCAATGACATATTTTTCTACATCATCCACTAATTTCAAGAGTACACTACACCTTGTTGAGAGACCACATGCAAAATTTTCCAAAAGTAGGGATTTTGTATTTTGTCTAGCATCGAATGAATATTTGGAGTTAGGCTCTAATTTTTACAAGATGTACAATACATATTTGAGTTAGGCTCTAATTTTTACAAGATGTACAATACATATTTAACCATCCATTCTGGAATTTTCTAAAATGATATTGAGTTTAAGGGGTGTATTTTTCAAAATTGACTTAGAATATTCAAACTTGGACACCTATGATGTATTTGGAATCTAAAGAATCAATTATTATCCATATATTAATTGTAAAAACATTTGAGTTACCAAAAGGAAAAAAGATCCATTGAGAATAACTATGGCCTCAAACATGAATGAGGTTTGTAACTGAGCAAAGGACATTTGGCTCTTCACAGTTTGTTCTTTAGTAGCTAGAGGTGGTGTTGTATGATCTGAAGTTTATGCATAAGCTTCTTGGTTGCCTCTAGAAGAGCTATACACTCCATTATGGGGAAGATGCAGTGTCAATAAATGTAAACATTTGAATGTTAACTCAATGTGAAAGAAATGTAATGTCCTTAAAATGAAGTATTATCTCAAATAATAATAAAAACATAATATTTGATCAAATAAAATAAAATTGAAGAGTAATAAAAAATCTAAATGTTAACTAGAATGTGAAAAAGATGTAATGTCCTTAAAATGAAGTATTATATCAAATAATAATAATAAAAATATAATGTTTAATCAAATAAAAAACTAAAGAAAAAAATTGAAAAGTAATAAAAAAAACATTCAATTCAATTTAATTTATTATATTATTATTTTATTTTTTTTATAAAATTACAAACAAAAATTTCAAGAAATTAAAATAATAATGGTTCATGTAGTAATCATGATATTTCAAAATATATCATTAATAAATATAATATATAAAACTTTAATAAATTTAATTAACCAACATATGGCTAAGAAAAAAAATATTCTAAATATAGAAATACCAAATATATAGAATATAAATAGTAGCTATCAATTAAGATTTATTCTACTATAGAAATTAAAATAATGATTCATATTAGTTGGATTTAAATTTAATTAATAAACATATAAAAATTCAATATTTACAATAAATTTATTTGTTAAGTTAAACATATGAAAGAATATATATATATATATATATATATATATATATATATTAGATTTTGAAAAAAGAATATTTTTGTATATAGGGATGTAAAATTTATATAAATATAAATAATATTATTAAGAATCAGGGTAAATTTATTTTAATTTTGTATAATTTAATTTTTAGAAGTGTAAATTTTTTCTCTAATTTTGCATTCTATAAGAGATTTACATTTTTAAAGATTTGATCACTCTAAATGCTTAAAAGAACTAGAATTAAAATAGATCTATACTAATTCTAATAAAACCCAAAAACATTAAAAATCAAAGCAATAAAATTTATATACATTTTTACTTGGCAAAACTCATTTAAACCATATAAATATAAAGTATAAAAGTTATAATTTACAAAAATTAACTTTGTAAACTCATAACCTAATAAAACTCAATGTAAAATAATATGTAGTTTAAATATTTTATATTTTTAACATTTGTTTGACACAAATTTCTCACCAATTCATTAAAACTGTAAATTCCAGTGATTCACATTCCATAGTGTGAAGCTCTTACATTTTCAAAATGCTAAATCAATTTATGCATATAAAAACTCAATTTAAAAAAAATATATAAAATTATAATTTCACCTTGGATTCCCATAATGATTATTTAAAAACAATTATGACATTTAAACTTGCACATAGAATAATACCGTTATATTTTAAATTAAACCACACAAAATAATATGTTATAACACCGTTAGAATCTTCCAAAAAAAAACGTATTTAACCCATCTAAAATGATAACAATCTGGTTTGAAATTGGAACATACCGTTTTTCACCAATAATTACATTATGGAATTCCAATGATTTTATAAAAATAATACAAAACATTGACAAGATTATAAAATTAACTTTAAAATCTTACCCAAAAAAGCTTATTAGTTTTAAACAAATCCCTACCTCATCATTATAGGGATAAACAAATTAAAAACACCTGAGCTAAATTATTACTGATACTCTTAAAGCATTCAAGGATACCATCAATGGCCCATCCTATATTGAGATGACAACCCTAAATCATTAAAGAATGTTGAAATAAGTTTAATTTTCCTGACAATTTTATTGAAAAACATTAAACATATATTTCAATTAAAACAATAAAGGATGGACATTGTATATGATGAAGCTTGTTTATGATTTTCCCTTATTTTGCATCTTTAAAAGGTAATTCACGAGAATTTTAGTTTTGTAAGCATACATTTTGTATAAAATAATGCCTAAATGTTGTTTAATAATTGTATCAAAGTACTACTCGAGCATGTGGCTAAAAGTTAATAATGGTAAGCATGATGCATGATAGTAAAGCAGGAAATTTAAAATATTTAATTTATAGATCATAAAATTTGTATAGGTTTTATGTTTGATAGTAAAGCAGGAAATTTAAAATATTTTTTTTATAGATCATAAAATTTGTATAAGTTTTATGTTCTAGTTATAGTTATTTTTTCTTCTTCGTTTCCAAATTTTTTTAATATATATCCTACTATGATGATAAATAATGAAAAAAAGGTTTTTTTAATTATATTAAAGATGAAATTTTTTAATTATTATTATAAATTTTTATGATAAATGTTAAAATAAAAGGTTTTTTTAATTATATTAAAGATGAATTTTTTAATTATTATTATAAATGATAAAATTTTGTAAGGATTTATAATCAGTATAGATTTATCTTAATTGAAGATTTAGTAAGTATTGAGAGGTATTAAATTTCTTGAGTTGAAAACTTATTTTATAATGTAAAACTCTAAAAAGGGTTTGTATCTAGAGAAATTTGATTACTCTAGTTGTTTGCTCTCTCTCACTCTCTCTCTCTCTCTCTCTCTCTCTCTCTCTCTCTCTCTCTATATATATATATATATATATATATATATATATATATATATATATATATATATATTGCATTTATGGATGCATAAATGGATTCAACCCTTGAAAATCTCATTGGGCACTTGGATTATGTAGACTATACATTTTAAATGTGTAATTCCAACAAATCTTTATCACCTAAAAAAAAACCAAATGTAGGATAGTAAGTAAAGTAAAACATGATGTCTATATGCTAAAACATGGAAAAACCTTGACTCCAAGTGTGGGCAATTGGAATGGGAGGGAGATGGGAAAGGATATGTTGTAGTTAATACAATCCCCCTCCAAAAATTTTCTTGCGCTTTGATTTTGGAGCCTACCTTTAATCATAAGAATTGTCGTATTAACCATCATCAAGTGTTCTTCTTGCTCATTAAGTGTCGCAATGACTTATTCTTTCATGTTACACTTGTGATGCCTTAAATTTATTTTCATGGCGACAATTATACCTTTTTGACAACAGTTGTTCAACTTCTGAAGAAAAGAAAACACTTTTCAAACACAAGCTAAGTCCTACCTTGATTAAGCATCGGTTGCATGCCTTGCCTTGAGGAACTGTGCAATCCTCTATCACAGAGAATTATGTAACTCCCTATGAGACTAAACTACACAATATTGAGAGGCATGCAGTTGTTGTGAAAGCAACTGCACAATCATCTTGTCAGATGAAACTACGCAACTCGTTGTGCAACAGAACTGCACAATCCCTTGTCATAGTGAACTACACAGTCCCTTTAGCCAGTGAATTGCGTAGTCCCCGGGATTAGTCAACTCTACACTCCTAGAAAATAGGAAGTGTGCATTCCTATCCAGCAGTGTGGAACAAGTTTCTATTCCTGATCTTATGACATGTGTCAGTTAACTAAAGGTCCCTCCTTGATTTTAGGCATGCATGTTAGAAACCATAACCCTAATATCGTGAATGCTAACCTATATAAGAAAATCTCATATAGCTCATTCTCACACTCACCATTGGAGCTTTAGCCATTCTCACGAGTTCAAGGAGCTTTGGACTCCACTTGTGCTGCTTTTCTGGGTAAGTTTCTCAAGTGTCATTCTACCTTATTCTTCTTGTAACAAGTGGTGTTTATGTTATTCTTAACTTACACAAGTTTTTTTTCAGTATTTTGAGCTTCTTTTCAAGTGTTGCATCACATTCTTTGTATTTTTTCCTACCATCAATTATTGTTGTTGGGTGTATTTAGGCATGCATGTATTTCTCTTTTCACTATTCATTAGTTCGATGTTAGTGACTGATTTGATTCACTCTCAGGCCAATATACACCTTTCCCCTTTTCAATCACAAATCTGAGCCTGCCCCTTTTCCAGAAGAACCTGCATAATCCTTGAGCCTTTATTCCCTACTGAACTGTGCATTGCAAAATCACAAGTAGCAGAGGCCCTTCATTTCCAGTTGCAACTATGCATTGTGCAGTCACTAGCCTCCCTAACTATGTAGTGCTTAATCACAAGAAGTAGTGAGCCTCCCTTCCAGCTGGAACTGCACATTGTGCAATCTAGTCTCTCTCCCTCTTTCCCAGTAGAAACTGTGCATTTAATAGATATAGTGCATAGTCAACTCCCCTGCAATCCAGAACTACACAATCTTTCTCCATAGTTGCATAATGTGCATTTATAGTGCTCAGTATGCCCCTCCTAAGCCCAGTATTACACAATCCCTTACCTTAGTGATTTTTTCTCTTCTTGAAAATTGATTGTTGAATTTATCTCTTTAACTAACCTGTCATCGACATGAGTGCATCTTTTTCTACAGGTACTGTAGATCTTGAACACATTATTTTTTCATCATCAGGTAGCACCATGCCTCCCAACAAAGCACCACTAAAGGATGTCATAGAGAGTATTACCAAAAATTCCATTGACAGTGCCATGCCAGGTGTCCCTATCCTGTCGGACACACAATGCTATATTGAAAATGGTTCTATTGTCACATGGATCACCATCAAAGATGTACTCACTTCAACAGATTTCAAAGAAGATATGGAGGATATGAAAGTATATATGGGCATCCAGCAATCAAGGTTTCACAAGATGGCCTGTAGATATCTAGTACTACCATGTGAAAATGTTATCAAGTGGATATTGCAGGGTCTAAACACCAAGAGCATGGCATTAAATAGTGTTCGTGGGAAACAACTTGCCTCTTATCAACCACATGACATTCACTTGATTTAAAACTTGCCCAAGCCTGAGAAACACTTTTTTTTTCAGTTCTATGTTGCTTCAAGATATTTGAACACTAAATAAGTAATCAAGTCATTGTGGAAATAACGGACCAAATTTCGCCATAAGCCTAACAGTACTTACAAAACCAATTCTCTCATAACAACGTACTAGTACTTGTTGGATATGTTTTTTCGAGTCTATGGATAGAAGAATATTGAATCTTTCCCCACGAGATGGATTTACATGCTATATCTAATCATCACAGAAGGGAAGATATTCATTTGGTTGTACCTATTGTCTTAACAATTGCAAATTAATTTGAATAAGGTGAAAACCCCACCTAAAGGAAAGCAACCAAAATTTTACATGTCTTCCTATTTACTTGATGAAATATGTGCTCACCATGAATTCCCTGGTAGTAGATGGAAATGGACCCTAAGAGAGCTCCATGTTCATGTGTATTGCAAATTTCTATCAGAGTACAGTTATAGGGGAATGTATGACAAACTTGCTGACCATATCTTCAAGGTTTTGTATCAGATGATATTTGAGGAAGAAGCTCCTTGCATGTCCCATGAGGCAATGAAGATAGTGGTAGAAGTAGAAGATTGGTTTGCCTCATATGATGGCACATACTTTAGAGTATTCAATTCTCATAAACCTACACATCTTTTGTCAAGGTATGCAACAGATAAGGTGGTCATGCAGGAGGTTTCCTGTCACCTTAGCATAAGTCTTTCTTGGTTGTTGCAAAAGAAGAAGAAGGAACCTTGGCCTTCCTTCCCTCTACAGGTGGGATCTTATGAGATCAAGAGCTTAAATGCCACAAAAGTAGAAGAAAAACAACTTGAAAACCTTAATTTTGGTAAGATGATCTTTCACATGTATGATCCCAAAGGAGTGTACAAAGGAAACTACGCTAAGAATCATTTTTCTTGGGCTTATTAGTCTTATTCTATATTAAAGGAAGAGAAGATAAAGAATTGTTATAATGCTTCCCGACCACATGCACCAAGAAAAGAGGGAGGCCCTTCAATACAGTACCTGAGCAGAGTGTTACCCAAGAAGGAAAGCAACAAGAAGTTCCCACCGCAGTCAATATCAAATATGAGAGGAACGTTGTGCATAATACACAAGAGGATCAGAGCCACAAGTTAAAATAAAATCCAATTATCCTGAAAGTGGCCATAACAGCTGAAAATAGGAGAAAGCAATCAAAAGAGCTAAAAAGAAAACAACAAGAAAAAGAGAAGAGGCGGGAAGAAGAGAGGATATAGAAAGAAGATCAATAAAGGAAAGAAAGAGAAGATATGTAGGCACAAGAAGAATTGAGAGAGAAGGAATAATAAGAATAAAGACATAAAAGACTTGAGGAAGAACAATAGATCAAATTGGAAGATCAAGAAAGTAGACAAAAGTAGGATGAAGAGTTTGCACGAGAAATGTAGGAGAAAATATAGGCCCAAGACATGGAGGTTGAGCGAGAAGAGGAGAATTAAGAGATAGACATTGTGCCCATTGCAGAACAAGTCAGCAGTCAACCTTCACCTCCTCTTACAGGTGGCCACATCCCATTCAACAAAATGGGAATATCTCCTCCAAATGATGATATGGTCATGGATATTTCAAACCTGACCTTCAATCAGTTAAAGAGTAGAATACTATAGGAAAGGTGGAAGTATTTTTCCAATGATATAGTTCATCCTGCTTCCATTCATACATAAATGGTGATTGTGATTGGCGCTAGGAAGAATCTGGATACAATTGTAGCAACAAATTTGGCCTTTGTGATAGCTGCAAAATGAAATAAATTTATTGTTGGAGGAGAATAAACAAATGGCAAAGGATCTAGCCACTGGAAGACAACAGATTGATCATCTACAAGCCAAGAACCAAAGATTTTATTTCGTTGATTCCCATTTTGAGGAGTTATGAGTAGTGATATATGATGAAATCCAATCGTTGGGAGACACCATGAGACAATTTTATGAAGAGATGATCACTCTGCACAAGGCGGTGGTGCCTTTGCATGACATGAAAAAATGATCGTAGGAGAATGTTAAAGTTCCGAAAGTAATTTATGCAACTATCAATGTGATCTGGGAATGGGGCACTAAGTACAAGAATGCACCATCAAATTTGGCTAGAAAGACAAGACAAGAAGTGGAATTGAAAAATTTGAGTTTAGAATGTTATTATAGGGTAATAAGCAACTTGGTACATATGTAACCAACATTATAATTGTCTATGCAAGGTTGTATCATATTTTGTAATCCCCGATCAGAGCACACAAGATTCCTTCTATCAGAGAATTTGCAAAGACAAAGGGAAGAAATGTAATTAGAAAGGAAATCCAAGAATACTTAAACAATTTGAAGCAACTTCTTACTAAAGAGGATTTGGAGATCACAAGGAATAACATGCAGCAATATATAGCTAGAGCTGCCAAGGTAAACATGAAGTTGTTCTTATTATGGAATGAAGCTCAATTTGGTTCCAAAAATATCTATCAGGATGTTATGAAGGAAAGATTATGATATAAGCCAGATCTTCCATCCAATTTTGATGACGTAACAACATAGTATAAAGCTTGGTACCAATATGTTACAATAGGGTTACAATTGGAAGTTTTCAAGCTAGAGTTTCCTCAAGCTCAAGCATATTTTATAAATTTTTGTCTTATTAGGCTCTTGCCACATTTTTTCTTATGTGGAGAGTTTTGTATTATTGTATCTAGAAAATAATAAAAGTGTAACTGTAAGTGGAAGTCCAAGAGTCAAATGTGGAATATGAAGATTCATTAGTTAGAATAAATAGAAATAAGTCCAAGAGTCATGAACCGAACTCAAAAGTCACAAGGGGAGATGAAAGGTCATCCCAGTTGTAATAAATAAACCCTCATAACTCAAACAAGGGGCTTGGAACTTGATATTGGTAGCCTTGGCTTCTCTAATATAGCACAGAAGTGTGTATAATTCTTTGGAGAAGCAAGTAGTAACTTCATGTTCCACTATTGGGGCTAGTGTCCTATCATTGTATTGTATAATTGGAACTTTCACTTAATGATCAAAATCTCTTAGAGCCAACACTCCTTCATGCATGTATCATGGATGTTTTAAGACTATTCTTTAAATGTTTATGGTATATGTTATTTCATACATTCTATGTCAATGAACTATTTCTTTAACTTAGTATGTTTCTTGTTGGATGTGTGATGTATTTGCTTTCATGATAGTTGTTATCTTTTGAACTATTTTGCAGACTAACTAACAATTCTTTATATGTTCGTGCATCTCTTTTAGGATAGTAATTTTAATTTTCTTCTAAAGGAACATTCTTTCCATTTTGCATGAAAGAACCTCTTATGCATTACAACCGATTTTACACAAAATTTTCTTACTTATTGTCACCAAATATATGTGTATGTTTTCTTATGTGTTAATTGTAGCCAAGTCACATATTTGAGATCATAGCTATGGAAACCAACCATATCTCCAGTTGGGGCTCCTATTCCAAATAGTGTGAGGTCTAATTGGGACTTCATATAAGGGAGATCCCCCTAGTTGAAGGATTTCCAACACCACCAATAGGATCCATGGACTAGATCATGGTCCACTAGATATTTCTCTCCTAACATCGGAGGTCGAAGGAAGAAAACTCAAGATTTAATGATGCCTCAAGGAATATTTGGGGGAAGATATGGACCCTCTAGTACATTGCTACATGGAAGAAGTAACTTGCTACTGATATATGGGTTATTAAAGAGTTAACAAGATTAATGTCTAAGGAAAAAATTGAAATTCGTTTTCTAATGTGTTTCTCTAAAGGCCTCATTTTGAAGAAAGAAATAGTATTACGCCACCTTTTTATATTAATTAAATGGTACAAAGATAATTTTTGCACGACTAAATGTTTTATTATGGGTTTCTCGTAGCATTATATAAAAAATTGATCATGGAGATGCTAGGCTTGGAAACCACCAAACCATATAAAAAATTATATTCCTTTTATAATGCACTAGTAAACTATTGAATGTTATTGCGCCGAGAGGCGCAATCTACAGCCCAGTATGACCCCGATGTCTGGTATGTCACGTTCTCAAAAAATAATAAATTTTACTTTTTCTAATGTCAACCAAAGCATTAACCTAATCTTGAATTTTATATAACTTGAATATTTAGATTATATATAGCTTTTTTAACTTATTAATGGGCTGAGATTAACTATTAAAATAAAACTATGTATTATTTATATCATTTGAATGGATAGTAAATTATATACTTGAATTTGAATGGATCATAAATTTACCTTTAACAAAAAAATTTACCACATTGAATTTCCAAATTAAGTAAAATTTTAAACATCTTTACTCTTTACTGAAGTCAATACCATTTCCTAAATAAAAGGAAAAGAGTTAATTCAACACAAACAATCAAAATCCAAAATCTTTTAATATTTCTTTTAATTAAATATTTGTAAAATGAATCATTAAAAAGAAAACCCATATTCTATGGATAAATTAAAATATTTAAAGACATAAATATTTCCCCATCAAAGTTGCAATATTTTAAAATTTAAATAAATATAAATATAAATAAACATGAGGTATGGTAAATGAATAAAACCTATTTTTATACTCACTCCAGAGATATGGTAAATAAATAAAAATATATATAAACTAGATGTATGGTAATTAAATAAAAATTCTTTTTATATTTACTCTATAAACCTTTTTATATTTCAAAAATTTAAAAAGGAGGTTTTGTTTAGATGAAGCCTATAAGACAAAGACCATGGGACAAATTAATATTGATACCATGGGCCAAATACCATATTTATAAAATAAGTATGGTAAATAAATAAATATAAAAGAGGCATAAAGAGGTAAGGTAAATAAATAACAATATATCAAATAGGATTATAAATAAAAATATAATTATATAACAAGCCTATGGGCCAAAGACCATAGTAAATAAAAGAGGTATGGTAAATAAATAAAAATATAAATAAACCAGAGGTATGGTAAGTAAATAAAACCTCTTCTCATATTTACTCCATAATCTGCTTTATATTTACTAATATTTATGTTCATTAGTTTACATAACTAAGAATAAATAGAGAGAGAGAGAGAGAGAGAGAGAGAGAGAGAGAGAGAGAAGTGGAGAGAGAGAGAGTGATAAGGGAGAGATGGAGAGAGAGTGTGTATGTTTAGGGTTGAGATAAAGAGACAAAGTAAGATGTATGGAAAGAAGGGGTGAGAGAAGAAGAGAGAAGGAGAGAGGGAGGGATATAGTAATGTAGTTGGAGAGAGAGAGGGGTGGAAAGAGAGAGAGAAAGAAAGGGAGATGGGGGAAGAGAGAGGATTAGAGAGAGAGAGAGAGAGGGAAAGAGAGAGAGAGAGATGAGGGAAGAGAGAGGATTGGAGGGAAAAGAGAGAGGGAGGTAGGAGAGAAGGGGAGAGAGAGTAAGGATGAGAGAGAGGAGGAGAGTGATGGGGGAAGAGAGAGTATTGGAGGGAAGAGAGAGAGAGAGAGAGATCATGGAAGAGAGAGGGAGTTAGGAGAGAGAGAGAGAGAGAGAGGAGGAGAGAGGGATCGATAGAGAGATGGATTTGGAGGGGGGGAGATGTAGAAAATAAGAAATATATAGAGTGAGAAGTGGAGAGAGAGAAGGAGTGACAAGGGAGAGACAGAGAGAGAGAGCGTGTATGTTTGGGGCTGAGATAAAGAGACAAATAAGGAGAGATGGAGATAAGGGGGGGGAGAAGGTGATATAAGGAGAGAGGGAGGGATATAGTAACATAGTTGGTGGGTGAAGAGAGAGAGAGAGGAAGAGAGAGATGGGAGAGGAAGGAAGAGAGAGGATGTGAGAGAGTGGAGAGAGGGAGGGAAAGAGAGATGGACTTGGAGGGGGAGGGGGAGGGAGATAAGAATAAATACATAGAGAGAGAAATGTGGAGAGAGTGTGAGAGAGAGTGAGTGATAAGGAAGATGGAGGGAGAGGGAGAGAGGAAAAAAGGAGGAAAGAGAGATATTAGTGAGGAAGAGGGAGAGAAGGGGAAGATAGAGATATAGATGGAAGGTGAAGAGAGGGAAGAAGAGAGAGATGGGGAGAGGAGGGGATTGAAAAAGAGATAGATATATATGGAGTGCAAGAGTGTGTGTTTAGGGGGGTGAGATAGAGAGACATAAAATAAGAGATGGAGGAGGATACAGATATGGATGGAGGGTGGAGAGAGGGAAGAATATTTCTCACACTAGATGGATTGATATAAGTGGAGATGGTGATTTATAATCCTATTTGATTATTTGCACTATATGCATCGATTTAAGTGTAGATATTTATTTCAAATGATATTTGATTACTTGCACTAGATGCATTAATTTCAGTGTAGGTGGTGATTTCTAATACAATTTGATTGCTTACACTGAATTTGTTGATTTCAATTTAGATGTCGATTTATAATTATATTTGGTTACTTGCACTAGATGAATTGATTTCAATGTAGATGATTTCTAATCCTATTTGATTGTTTGCACTAAATGCATTGATTTCAGTGTAGATGGTGATTTCTAATCCTATTTGATTTCTTTGAGTAAATGCATTGATTTTAGTGTAGATGTTGGTTTCTAGAGAGAGAGTGAGTGATAAGGAAGGGGGAGAGAGAGGGAGAGAGGAAAAATTCAGGAAAGAGAGATATTAGCGGGGGAGAGGGAGAGAAGGGGAAGATAGAGATATAGATGGAAGGTGAAGAGATGGAAGAAGAGAGAGATGGCGAGAGGGGGTGATTGACAATGAGATTGATATATATGGAGTGCGAGAGCATGCGTATTTAGGGAGGTGAGATAGAGAGACAATAAAGAATAGATGGAGGGGGATATAGATATGGATGGAGGGTGGAGAGAGGGAGGAATATTTCTTGCACTAGATGGATTGATATAAGTGGAGATGGTGATTTCTAATCCTATTTGATTATTTGCACTAGATGCATCGATTTAGTGGATATTTATTTCTAATGATATTTGATTACTTGCACTAGATGCTTTGATTTTAGTGTAGGTGGTGATTTCTAATACTATTTGATTGCTTGCATTGGATGTGTTGATTTCAATTTAGACGTCGATTTATAATTATTTTTTATTTCTTGCACTAGATGCATTGATTTCAATGTAGATTATTTCTAATCCTATTTGATTGTTTGCATTGAATGCATTGATTTCAGTGTAGATGGCAGTTTCTAATCCTATTTGATTGCTTTGAGTAAATGCATTGATTTCAGTGTAGATGTTGGTTTCTAATCTTATTTGATTGCTTGCATTAGGTGCATTGATTTCAATGTAGAAGTTATTTTCTAATCTTATTTGATTGCTTGCATTAAATTAATTGATTTCAATGTATATGTTGATTTATGATTTGATGTAATTGGATATATGACAGTACATTAATTTTAAAGTGATTGGATTAACAATATGCATTGATTTTAGTGTAAGCACAAAAAATTATTGACAGTTTACATTGATTTTTGTGTTATAGTAATTTAACATATTAATATTGGAGAGAAAGAGAGATAAGGTATCATGTTTACTACAACAACTCGAGCTAAAGATTTAAATGGTTTACGATTTAAATTTTCTTTTTCATATAATCGATATGAAAATATAACAAAACTAACAAGGGTGGCAATAAGAATAGTAGAATAAAATAGTTTGAGATTGATCACAATGAAGACTATTTGTAACATGAGTACATTCTTAATATTCACATTTTCTATCTTTCAACACTATTATTGTCACTTTGCATTCAAAAAAAATATTTCATCATTTTTCATCATTATAGTTATTAACAATATTTATCATCTCAACGAACTAAGGTAACTAAGAAAATTTAAAATTAAAATGACCAAGTTAATCTCAGAAATATTTAGCATATTTAAAATGATTATATTAATATTTGATATATTTACATATTATTGATAAAATTAATCATATCTTCGATAGATTTTCCTTGGCAGCACACGACTGAAACCAGCCTAGATCCATCTTAACTCCGAATCTATCAAGCGCCGAGAGAGATAAAATTTCTTGAGGTGCAAACCTCTCCTCAAGTTTTGCACTCAAAAAAGAGGTTTGAACCTCGAGAGATTTGATCCCTCTCGGCACTTGATAGATCTAGAGTTAAGATGGATCTAGGCTGGTTGTCAGTATTTTAAGGAGTTGAGTTGGAAGTCACTTTACAATTGAATATGACATAGGTGATAATCCCAATATTTTGGGTAGAAAAAAGAATATTGATCAAGAAGCAAAGTTTGTATATACTTTTAGTGACATAATGAACCCAAATAACTATCCAATATATTCAATGGATAATATCGAAATCCATGTCCATTTAAGTTATCATTAGATAGGGAAATGTCCATTAAATGAGTAACCTATCATGCAATAACCAAATATAGAGATGATTACATCTATGTATGGTCTAATGTTTTTGTTGGATCTTTTGCAAGGAAGGATCTCGAGCTAAAATTATGGCTATAGACTCGGATATTTTATATTTATCAACAAAAATATCAACATACAACTTGGTAAAAATATGATAAGTGTTTGTTGGAATAATGTAAGCTTGATGAAATATTTTGCTATGTTATTTTCCAAGAACACCTTAGACAAAAGGCCATCATTTATTTTGAGGACTTATCTCCTCCTCATCCTTTGAACTTAGGAATATATGATAGAAATTTGGTAGGCATGGTTAGTCAATTTGTTTCATGAAGAATGTGAATTGTGATCATTGATGAGAAGTGACAAGTCTAAAATGTTCAATATATCCATAAATGGCAACCCGAACATGCTAGAAAAAGTGGGGGTACATCTAGATGATGAGATAAATGGAGGTCAAAGACAACATATCTAAAGGGAATTCTTAGGATGGGAAGGGATTGCAAAAGTTTCCATGTCTCAAATATTTGGGGATAATTTCAACCAAGTGTGATGTGAAGGAGCATGTCAAATGAATATGTCTCCAAAATGATGTGCCTAAAGGAATAATGGTGAATAATCTAGTTTCCAAGTGTGTCTCTAATAGTGGAAGAAGTGGTTTTGGTGGCAATTTTTTTAATGATAAAAAGTAAGAAGCACACTCTAAGACTCTAACAAGGCTCAACTAATCCACAACGGTTAAAGGGGACTTCCAAGTGTCTCAATAAATGGTGATGAAATACACCAAGTAAGGCAAGTTGATATATGAATGAGAATGATCTAAAAATTGTCGTGGGTATTTCATTGGAACAGATATGGTATAAATAAATTGAAATGTATACTATGAATCTTGCATTCCTTTAGATTCCAAATTTTTTAATCATCGATGTTATGATTATGCATGTAATAGATAAAATGTGGAAAATAGAGAACAAAAAATACAACCACACACCAACAATGGAAGAGGATATGCGTTGGGAAACCCTTACGGGAGAAAACTCAACTGGAAGGTGAGGCGACTTTGCTCTCTTTTTCTCTTGAATGGAATTATACAAGTACATAGGATAAGGCACTCTCTATGGAGTTATGTGATACCTATGGACTTTTAGGCTACTACATAACACTAAACCAATTTTTTAAGCTCTCTATTATCACTCCTAGTTGCTTTTCTCTACTATGGAACTAGATATGATCTAGTAGAATGGAACCCCTTTTCCTCCTAGTGACCTAGTTATAACATAGCTCGATAACCAACTAGGGGTCAAGTTTGACTCCTTCAACTCTCAATTAGAGTTACAAATTTGACCCTTATAGATTTTAACTTTTATTCCACACATGAATATCCCATTTCAGATGAGTAATTGGGGTTGTCGCAACATCCTCTCGAACCATGGTGGTCAATCACAATAGGTTAATTTGTGAGAGGCATAACTTTTGCATAAAAATTGTGAATAATGTGATTCTTGCATTGTTGGAAAGGTCTCTAAGTGTATAAGAGAATCCCATGGTATAAAACTTAAGTAAGAGAGATTTTACCCCAAAAAAGTCATTCCTTCCTCAGAGTGGCTTCAAAATATTTCAGACCCAATTCTTCAAACTAGGAACCATTGGTAAAAATGAACCTACAAGTTGATTCCTCTAATTTTTTCACTCTAAAAACATCAAGATAGATGAAAAATAATTTAATGATCCAATCCATATCATACCTCCCCATTTTTGTAGGCATTTGGTCCCAAAAATATTTTACTAAATCAGGTGAGGAAAATGTTCCTTTACATTCTCCCCGGAGTACCATTTTTATTTTCCTAGAAGTTTCTCTTTTAACCCAATTTTCCAAGTGTAACACTACCCTTGTCTTATATTTTTAGACCTATTTTGAAAAACTATATCCTCTATAAAATCTGTATAGGAATTTGGAGCTACGTCCTCTATAGAAGGTGGGACCTACTCCTCTTCCTATTTCAACATGGAAGGTTCATAGAGTTTGAGATTTTCCACATTCACTATTGAGGAAATGCACATGTATGGGGGTATACTAATTCTATATGCATTATCTCTCCTTGTATAGTTCCTTGAAAGGACCATAGCATAGAGCCTTAATCTTCTTACCAAGATCATGTAGTCTTTCTTTTTTCAATTGTAATGATACTTCTCCCTCTCTAAATGGATTTTATATCATGTGTTGATCATGCCCAACCTTATATTTTTCCTGTGTATTTTTCCACATCTCTTGTACTTTCAAATTGATTTGCTCAATATTATCAAAACAAAAATCTACTCTTAAAAAATCTTGTGTAAGATCCTCCCTCTCTCCTCCTTGCTACCTATCTACAACATCCAAAGGTGAAGGTGGAAAATATCTAAAACATATTTCAAACTTGGGACTTACCAGCAAAAGTGTGGATTTCTATATTATAAGTGTTGTATATAGAGTATATTTTCATCCCAAGTCTTTGAATGCTTCTAATTGTAACCCCTAAAATGATATGATAAATTCTTGTTGACTACTTTTGTTTTCCCATCCTTATGTGGATGGAATGTTATATAAGTCTTTAACTTCATGTCCATATTCTCCCATAATCTAGTCCAAAATGCATTAGTAAATCAAGATTCCTTATTTCAAATAATGCTTTTTGGTATCCAAAAGTGGACCTAGACTTGTTTAAAGAACAAGTTTGTCATCTCTTTCCCTGTGATGGACTTTATACATGGCATGAGAATGCACATCTTGTTGAACCCATAAACTAGCAGGAATAGGTCTAGCCATGTCCCTTCCTGGTTTTCGGTAAACCTCCTACACATTTGATGGAAATGCTTGCCCAAGGATGATTAGTTATGGGTTAGGGATGGTATAGGCCATGTTTCCTATTACTAGGTTTTTTGGTACAACAAAACATACATCCTCTAATGAACCTTGTTGAATCTTCTTGCACTCTGGGCTAGTAGACATACATCTGTAAGTTGGTCACTATCTTCCTTAGACCAAAATTCCTTGCAACCTTAGAGGTGTGATCCTCTCTCATTATATTTAGTCACTCACCTTTAGCAACACAAAATTTTTCTAGATTTTTTAGTAACCCATTCTAGAGATTATAGTCAACTATGTCATCACCATCATTTGCATGGATCTAGATTTGCAATTGCTAAAAAATCTCCTTGAATTCCTCATACTTTGTATACACTTCTCCATATGGATCATGGGTGAAAGGCTTCATGTGCATCATAGTTATGAAAACTGTAATTTTTATGTAGGTGGTCCTGAAAGCATGTCAACCAACTTATTTGTGCTTCCCTTCTTGTACTTGATAACAAAACAAAATTGTCGTACTAACCCCATCCAATTGTATTCACTAGTATTTGGTCTATTGTAGCTTACTCTGGGTCTATAGGTACTATAGAATCTAGTGATTTATGTGTATTCTAGTATCCTTTCCTATCAAACAGTGTTTCCAATTTTCATAGCTTGTACCAAAGCATAGAGCTCCTTTTCATAGGTAGTGTAGTTGAGAATTTCCCCATGAAACACTTCAAAATGGTAGCATATATATATATATATATATATATATATATAAGCACAACTCCACATGCATGAAGTGGAACTACATTTAATTCTACTTCATCAATAAATTTAGCACATATAACAAATGTCATTCTACACAATATTTTTACCTTAGCTTCCACATCCTTAATTACCCATTCTTATGGATATGGGCTAGGATGACCATGAATATTCAATCTAAGTTGTTAATCATATTTCCTACCTTAAGCTTTGCCTATGAACCTGAGTCAAATAGGGCATTGGCCTTTGTCTTATTTACATGGATCTTCACATGGAAGAGTTTGGTCATCTCCTTCTCTTTCTAGTGATGAGGGCTACTCAAATTCACCTCCTTTTGTACTTATGTGTAGAGAATCTTCTCAAACTTATGGTGAGAATATTATTTTTCTTCCCATCCTTCTTAAATTTCTCTGGGTTCATCTCTAGATGTAATTTCTAATACTTCTCATTGTGACCATCATTGTTGTAGTGGTTGTAATGATTTCTAGGATCCTTGTAGTGATTTATGTCTTCTCATACTCCCCCCTTTCCACTTATTCTTCCCTTCTCTGGAAGCTTCTTGGTTTCCTTTATGAATTGAACCACTTGAATTCCCTTTCTTTGGTCCTATTATTTCCAAGCATTGTGCCTATACATAAGCCTCATCCATTTTTCTTGGCTCAAATAACATCATCTTCTTTTGTATATGGCTATGTAGACCCCTAGATTCTTGAGGAGTACATCTGGGCTCTTGGGAGAGATGCCCAACATAATGGTCATCTTCATAAATTTGGTGGTGTACTCTTGTATACTTTGGACTTTCTTCTACTTAGAGTAATGACATTAAATCCATTTATCCTCTACATACTTGATAGGGTAGAATTATGACTTCATAAGGGTTTCAAAGTCCTCCCACTTAGTTACTGGGAGATCACCCTCTAGTATAAGTGTCTCTATATGGCTTCCCCACTAAGTTAGGGCATGACCCTCTAACTTTCTCCCACTTAGTTATTGGGGGATCACCCTCTAGTATATATGTCTTTGTATGAATTTCCCACCAATTTAGGGAAGGGACCTCTAACTTCAATCTAGCAAATGATATTTTCTACTCCTCGTTTATGTGGTGAATGTTAAAATATACTTATCAGTTTTTCAACCAATGATTTAATTTGAAGGCATAAATCTTGTTGAATTTTTCAACAAGAAACAGTGAAGGAGGCATCCTGAAACATCATCCTTGATCCTTGTTGGAAAATAATCACCTAAACTAGGTGGGGCCCACACGGGCTATTTTTAGGTGTATGTATATTTTTAGACATGGTGAGCATATTCTATATGTAGCAGGAGGCTATTTGTAGATGGTTGGTCAAATGTGAAAAATAGATGAGATTCTATTTTTAGAAGATTGGGCGAAGTCTATTTATAGATTGCTGATCTAAAAATAGATGCATGTCGATTATTATTAGCTCTTAATAATAATCAAACTCTAAACAGCAACTTAATCTCTTGGAGCACTTCAGTTCAGTGCACAAATGTGGCACATCAGCTGACAGAAGGAATTACGCTATTCCTGAGGGTTTACTGGAGCTATTGCATGGAGGACTTCAGTTAGAACTCATGTGACAGATTTTGGTGGAGTTGGAGAAGTAGTTGGTGGAGTTGTATTTAGTTTAACTCAGTTAGACTCAATTGAGATAGTTGTATCTAGTCTAACTGATTGATACACTAGTGAGAGTGGTGTGAATTAATTAGTTAATTAATTCACTAAATAATAACTCATTAATCAACTGAAGAATACATCAGTCAACTACAATGCATGGCAGTTTCAGTGGAGACCAGTGGAGAGATAGGTGAAAGAGAAAGTGTGACTATCAGTTGTGACTATAGTGTTGCATTGTTTGCACCACACACTCAGTGGAGATGCCTATGAGGATTGCGTGAGCAAGGCTGGAGCAATTCAAGTTCATTCAGAGCCATTCTTCAGCAGGGATTGTGCAGTAGAGGCAAGCTAGCAAGTGGCAAAGATCGATGCATGGATTTGCAAGATCGGGCCTGATTAGTGTGTAGTGATTGTATTGTACTGAGACCTTGATATGATCAGATTTGTATGAGGATTGTTACATGGTATCTATGACATATATTATATACAGATAGTTGGGGTTTTCAGCTTCAAGCTTTCCCGTTAAAAAATTGTGTTAATGTGTGTGAATTTTTATTGTTTCATGTGTGCATTGCAATCTTGATTTAATTTCTGCAGATGATCAATGGTGGAATAGATTCTGTATTTTGCATGAAGTTAAAATAGTGTGAGATCAGGAGAATCTTGGACATATAACACATAAGTTATATAATTTCTACATGGTATCAGAGTTGTGTTATAGATTTTCTACATGGTATCAGAGCAGTTGATCATTGGAGGAGATTGCAATTATTAAAGCGGTTGAGTTTTGTGCTGGTGGAATTCGAATTTGCTGCAGTGTTTTCTTGGTGTTGAAGTTGAGCATTCATTGAAATGTCTTTCAACGGATTGCGATTGGAGTATGCCCTTGATGGGAGCTCGAATTATATTTCATGGAAGGACAGGATGGAGGTGGTGCTGGATGATAATGGGCTGAAGGAGTTCATAGATAGTGATGTTCCTAAGCCGGGTTCTAGCGATGCAGCCGCACTTGACGCATGGCAAAAGAAGGTAGCAAAGTGTCAAATGATTTTATTGGAAGGTGTGAAGGACCACATAGTGTCCAGCCTTCATGGTAAAGCCACTCCATTATTAATGTGGAAGGCTTTGACAGACTTGTTCCAAAGCATAAGTGACCAGAGGAAGTTGGTGCTTAAATACAAGCTCAGAAAAATAAAAATGGAGAAGAATGACACTATTCCGGTATACTTAACAAATTTTGTCCACTCCAGGGATGAGCTTGGGAGTGTAGGAGTCAATGTGGATGAAGAAGACTTGGTGAGCTTGGCTCTCCTTAGGCTTCCGAAGAGTTGGCACAGCTACGAAGACTCTGTCAATGGATGGGAGAAATTGCTAGAATGGGAGCGACTTTGGTCGGATCTTGTGCAGGAGGAGATAAGGCAGAGTACCAGGGATGGCTCTTCATCAAAGAATGATGATGAAGAGGATTTCACTTTGGCTGCCAAAGCAAGGAAAGGGAAGGGGAAGAAAAATCCTTCTGAATCCAGTGCAGATGGCAAAGAGCGTGACATGTCCAAAGTGAAGTGTTTTCACTGTCACGAACATGGGCATTTCGCCACAAATTGTCCACAGAAGAAGAAGAACAAGCAGGTTGCTGGAGCTACAGCTGGTGAGGCTCTTGCCTCGCAATTTGAGCTTGACTTCTCATTGATCGCATGCATGGTGTCTAGTGCATTGGGATTGGGGTGGTACTTTGATAGTGGTGCTTCCTTTCACATGACGGGAGATGTGAACCTTTTCAGTGACTTGGTGGAGAAAGATATCTAGTTGCATGTTGATTTGGGCGACAATGGACGATACAGTGTGACCGGCATTGGTACCATTACCTTTCAGAGGGAGTCAGGTAAACTCATTCTTTTACAAGATGTAGTGCATGTTCCAGGTTTAAAGAAGAATTTAATCTCAGTCGCAATGTTAGAGGATAAAGGGTATGATGTTGTCTTTAGTGAAGGAAAAGTTTTCCTTCTGTACAAAGCAACAGGACAAGTCAAGAAGGTTGGGATTCGAGCAAAGAATCTCTAAATACTTGAAGTAGATGGGATTTCTACGGAGCTTCCTACTGTTGGGAAGTGCAAGAAAGACATGAAATTGAAGCTTGAGAGGGAGCATGATTTGCATGCAGGTAAGAGTGAACCTAGGGATGTGGAGCAGCCACAAGATGAGGATCATGGAGTGGGAGAAACCACTCATGCAGAGAAATTTCGTGCCAGATGGGCAGAGGGAGTGCATGCAGTTATACCACCAGGTGAGAGGTGGGGCAACATGCATGGGTAATCCCAAGAGGATATTTCTGGGTAGGATTCATTGAGATGGTGTGGATCTCATGAATTGAACCTGGCTACGAGGTGCCCATAGAGTAGCAATATCATGATCAATTGGATTGATGCGGGCAAATCAAAGTGACAGTGTCGGATACTGGAGCATGGTTCAGAGTTGACAGCAAGTGCAGAGTGCACGGGTGCAGAGTTCAACAGCGCAGTGGTTCCTGAAGACATGTGCAGTTGGTACTAGCAGAAGTTGAAGAATTTGATGATAGATGCATTAATACTGATTGAGTTGTTGGGAGACTTTCAATTTCGGAAGAGTTGCAGAGCATATGCATGGAGTTGCAGGGCGCTTGCAAAGGTTGCATGGCGAATGCATGGAGTTGCATGTTGCATGCAAAGATAATCCTTTCTTGTTGAGAGGAAGTGTTGAATTTTGCAACAAGAAACAGTGAAGGAGGCATCCTAAAACATCATCCTTGATCCTAGTTGGAAAATAATCACCTAAACTAGGTGGGGCCCACACAGGCTATTTTTAGGTGTATGTCTATTTTTAGACATGGTGAGCATATTCTATATGTAGCGGGAGGCTATTTGTAGATGGTTGGTCAAATGTGAAAAATAGATGAAATTCTATTTTTAGACATATTGGGCAGAATCTATTTTTAGATTGCTAGTCTAAAAATAGATATGTCGATTATTATTAGCTCTTAATAATAATCAACTCTAAACGACAACTTAATCTCTTGGAGCACTTCGGTTCGGTGCACAAATGTGGCACATCGGGTGACGGAAAGGAATTACGCTATTCACGAGGGTTTTACGGAGCTATTGCGTGGAGGACTTCGGTTAGAACTCCATGTAATGATTTTGGTGGAGTTGGAGAAGTAGTTAGTGGAGTTGTATTTAGTTTAACTCAGTTAGACTCAATTGAGCTAGTTGTATCTAGTCTAACTGATTGATACACTAGTGAGAGTGGTGTGAATTAATTATTTAATTAATTCACTAAATAATAACTCATTAATCAACTGAAGAATACATCAGTCAACTACAATGCATGGCAGTTTCAGTGGAGACCAGTGGAGAGATAGGTGAAAGAGCAAGTGTGACTATCGGTTGTGACTATAGTGTTGCATTGTTTGCACCACACACTCAGTGGAGATGCCTATGAGGATTGCGTGAGAAAGGCTGGAGCAATTCGAGTTCATTCAGAGCCATTCTTCAGTAGGGATTGCGTAATAGAGGCAAGCTAGCAAGTGGCAAAGATCGGTGCATGGATTTGCAAGATCGGGCCTAATTAGTGTGTAGCGATTGTATTGTACTGAGAGCTTGATATGATCAGATTTGTATGAGGATTGTTACATGATCTCTATGATATATATTATATACAGATAGTTGGGGTTTTCAGCTTCAGGCTTTCTCGTTAAGAAACTGTGTTAATGTGTGTGAATTTTTATTGTTTCATGTGTGCATTGCAATCTTGATTTAATTTCTGCAGATGATCAATGGTGGAATAGATTCTGTATTTTGCATGAAGTTAAAATAGTGTGAGATCAGGAGAATCTTGGACATATAACACATAAGTTATATAATTTCTACAAAGCTTACCTTGGTATGGTTTTATGTTGACATTTTCTTCCATCTTGAATAGGGACTATGGATGGGTAACAACAGTTGAAATTGAGTTTTTTTTGTCAGTTTCTTTTCTTAATTCCTTTTTGGGTCTACTTTATCCCCTAATTTCCCCTTTGAACTGACTTTCGAGTTGGAACCTCCGTCTTCTTTATTCCAAGCTTGTCTATTAGAGCAACCATAAAAAGGTTCAAATTGTGGCTGATATACATGACCTTCTCTTCCATCCTCAAAATATTACTTTTATCAAATCAAAGTTATTTTGAATAGACTCATCAACCATGTTCGGGTTTCTATGACTTTTTTCTTAAACCAGTCCCTATATCCCCTACAACTTTTCATGATATTCCCTAATGAAACATACCAATATGATTTGTAAACTGATGTGGATATTCCATTATATATTTTGTCGCAATAGATCCCATAAAAATAAACTAAAATATATATTATGAAGGTTAAATTCCTTTAGATTCCATATTTGTTAATTACTGATTTATTCTTCTGCATGTAATAAATAAAATGCGAAAAATAGAGAATAACAAATACAATCACACACTAACAATGAACACAAGGATTTTCTATGGGAAACACTTATGAGGCAAAACCCATTTGGAATGTGAGGAATCTCTACTCTCTTTTTCTTTGGAATGGAAATAATGCAAGAATAAAGGAGAAGGCACTCTTTGTGGAGTTATCTTATACTTGTGTTTTTTTATGCTACTACAAAACACTAACCCCCTCTACTATACTTTCTATTCCCTCTCCCAATTGCTCTACATTACTACGGAACTAGATACAATCTAATAGAATGGAAACCCTTTTTCTCCAAGTGACCTAGTTATAACATAGTTATTCATATTCCACACATGGTGAGCTCCTTTTGCATGAGTAACAAGGTCTGACGTTGCATTCTCTTGAACTGTCGTTAATCATGATAGGTCAACTTGTGGGAGGCATAACTTTTGCATACAAAGTCTAATTAACACAATTCTTGCATTGTTAAAAAGGTTTTTGACTGTAAAACAACATCACATGTCCAAAACTTAATGAGATTTTTTTGACACCAAAAAATATTTTTAATGGCTCTAGTAGCTTTTAGACCCCAATTCTCCAAAATGGGACCAACTAGTAAAAATGACCCTACAATTTGATTCCTCCTAATTTTCTACTTTAAAAGCATAGAGATAGATGTTAAAAAATATAATTATCCAATATGGATTATAAAAGTTATAAAAATATATGCCCAAAATGATGATATCTAAGGGGGGTCTCACTATTTCTCTCAAGTGCCCTTTCAATCCCACAGGAAAGCCACATGATGATAGTGTTATTACTACCCACTAGGATGCCTATTTTAAATTCATGGACAAGGTATTACTAAGTTACATCCTTGGTTATGTAGCACATGGATTTTAATGAGATTGTAGATTTAACAGATTTTATTGGTTCAACCTAAGAATTAACACCAAAAAGATGGTTCACCCCTTATAGTGAGAAAATACACTCACTAGAAACGACTTTCAATCTTCCTATGACAACTTCCAAGTTTCAAATTTTCATAACTTTAGAATATTATTTGATTTTAACTCCAAGGACTTACTCTAATCTAACTATTGGGGTCGTTCAAGAAGATCTAGTTGCCTTTTGTTCACATCACCTTCTCAAAAGTTGATACCAGTACATGGGTCATATATACTAATTTCCTCAAGGACCTATTGAATTAAATATAATAAGAGTAACTTTTGAGGGTTACATGTTTGTGTGGTAAATTTTGGATGAAAAGTCTATTGATGTGAGGTTCAATAACTTTGAATGATAGTTTTAAAAAAATGTTGGAAATGTTTTATAAAATAATGTTAATCTTTTTCCAATTACAATTTATTTAAATGTGGTGAAATCAAGTAAACAAATATCACATAAAGTAATCAAAATTTCTAGAAAAAAATGATGTTACCCATCACCCTCCCAACAAGCAAGAATTCAAAATTAACACATTTTAAGATAATTATGTGGGCTAAATATAGAGACGGAGCATATGTGCACACACACACACACACACACACACACACACACACACACACACATGTTTTGAAGTGCATATTTATTGAACTACATGACCCTATGATCTACAAGGCACATTGTTGTGCAAAAATAGTTTTGAAAAATGCATAGTTTTCTAAGATTGAAGAAAATGAAATATTTTAAATTGATAAGCCTCATAATTGTGTACAAGGTAAATCACAAATCTAAAGTATGGTAGTGATTTGTACAAGGTAAATCATAAATCTAAAGTATGGTGGTGATTATTAGAAAGTAGTAAATGATAATTAAAGTGTCCAAAATCGAACAAATTTTAAGGTTCAAGCTGTCATCCCTAGTATGGTTGCAATTGTATTGTGCATAATTGGGTGCATGTAGTGAGCAAAAGCACTCAATAATAGGTTTGAGTTATTGATGAAAACATAAAATCAAAATGTGTGAGTGATCAAAGCAACATAATATATCCCCAAGCATGAATTACAAGGACAAGTGATGAAGAAAGGAGAACCAAACCTTAGGGAAATTAACAACATAAGCTTCCATCAATTGAAATTGTGAAAATGGAGGGTGGAGGCTTTCATTTATAGACTTTCTAAAGGAGGAAACAAATCTTTATCCGTGTGCTTGTATTATATCCAATTATGACTTTGTAATTTTCAGTGGTTGATTATATTCAACTAATATCTTGATCGATCTATTTGTATTTTCTCCAGATCTGGATTTGTACTTTTCAGTAGGTGGAGATATTCAACTAATATGGCCCATGCCTGACCAACCCAAATCCTAAAGTTACCATGGCATTAGATGAGCCACACACACACACACACACATAACATAAAATCGTTGGCTCATAATAATGTAAGGGTACCTTTTGGATTTGAGTTGGTCAAGCATGGGATATATATATCCCATGCTTGACTAACCCAAATACTAAATTTATAATGACTCGTTTAATGCCATGGTAACTTTAGGATTTGGGTTGGTCAAACATGGGATATGACTCATTTAATGCCATGGTAACTTTAGGATTTGGGTTGGTCAAACATGGGATATGACTCATTTAATGCCATGGTAACTTTAGGATTTGGGTCGGTCAAACATGGGATATGACTCATTTAATGCCATGGTAACTTTAGGATTTGGGTTGGTATGTATGTATGTATGTATGCATATGGAATTGTGTGGATGTCCATGTATTTATTGCACAATTAATGACGATGATGATGGTTATTAAAGTCCACTAAGACCAAATATGGTGTATTGTACCTTAAGAAGGTAAGAGATTACTCAAAATTATTTAAAATTTTATCTATATGCTCGAAAAACATTAAGAGAAGCATTCCAAGATCACCATAGTTTTGTTGAGTTAAACAATCAATAAGGTTGGTAGTGTGACAATATTTTGAAATTTATACATAATTTGGTATAACTTGGACAATTGTAAGAGAAAGAGCTATATGTCTTCAACCTTCTTAGTGTCAGAAAGGTGATATAATCTTTCATCCCATTGTGTTTTTGGAATTTAAAAACGCCATGTTTCACTATGAAGCTCATGAGAATTTGTTCTTACTTTAGTAATGTGTTTTTCCTTTTTTACACTAGCCAAAACAAGGAATTACTTTTGATTTTCAATAGTTGATCACCTCCTTATAATATAGTTTGTTTCCTTCTTCTCTCTAACTCTTTATCGCCCCACAATTTCTCTTAAACTTTGATGTAATAATCATTTTTAATATTATCCTTATTATGCAAAACGACCTCCTACTTTATCCCCTAATGGCCTAGCGAGGATTGGGCATCTTTATGCCATCCCCTCTTGAGCCAAAAGGTGGTTTTGGCTAGAGATAGAAATAATTTGAGGTAACCTCTTCTCTTTCATGTTGTTGAACCTCTTCATATACATCAGGTACCTTTTCATAGTCATGCTTTCAATGGAGGAATTGATTACTTTGATGAAGAGGATAATATAGGGCGTGTTTCCTTTAATCTTGAGATTATAGGTTAGAAAATGTTTTTAGATTTTCTTTATATTCCACCATGACTATCTAGAGATATTGCATCCCCAAACCTTACATTCATATAAAATAATAGTGGAAAAAAGAGTCTCAAATATGATTTATTTTTTCATCTCATATCCAAAGATCGGTTGACTTACAATTGCTTTCAAGTCCACAATAAACTTTGCATCCTCCATTTATTCTTTTCTCAATGCTATAATTCTACTCGAGCTTGTGATGGATATTGATTCCAAGATATTTATACGAAGGAACTTCCTCCAAGTTGTTGTCATTATATATGAAAGTATCATATGTGATATTTTTGGATTTAACTATCACAATTTTCATTTTGTCAGTATTAACAGTCATATCCATCTTGGAACAAAAACTTGTAGGATTTCTAGTTGTTTACGAGGATCATACAAACTCCCCACCAAAAGAACAACATCATTAGCATAAAGAAGAGTGATAAGTATACCAATCAGAGTGGGGCCAACATAGCTTGCTTCTTCCAAGAACTCTACTAACTTATCAATGTATATGCCAAAAAGGGTAAAGGACAAGGGACACCCTTTCTTCACCCCGATATTGTAGTTAATTTCTTCTAAGAAACCCTCAATAGTCCTAAGCTTGAGAATAACATTCTCATACAACCTTGTCACAACAACACTCAATTGAGGACCTTATATCTCTATCAACCTCTTCTAATTGTTTGTCTTGGGAATGCTGTCAAAATCTTTTATAAAGTCAATGAAGCAATAAAAGAGATTAATTTTGTTATTGTGACACTCCTCCGCAACAATCCTGATACTAACAAGGTGGTCTACAATTGAATGATACCTCCTAAACATAGATTGGCATTTAGCTCATTTATCATGGCTTCTAGCCATAAGCTAATATTCTTTTCTAGAATAATCATGTAAATTTTGGCTAAAATTGGGCTAATCATAATGGTCTTATAATTAAAGGGAATGCTTTTATTCCCACTTTTAAAGATATGTACAGTGAAGTTGTATGCCCAAGGCTTAAGAAAGCATTGCTTCACGACCAAACTAAAGAGCTTATGTATATGAGGGATCATGAGAACATGTCCTATTTTAAAAATTTCAGCTTGGTACCCTTCAATGTCCTTAGTTTTCCCATTTGCAAGCTATTTAACCACAAACTCTATGTCTTTTAGAGAAAACATTTCATCCATTGTAAGACCATTCAAAATGGTGTCCATGACATTATGAGATTCATAAAGATTTTTGGTAGAAATTCTAATTCTTCAAGAAAATCATATTATTTTCTTTAGTTTTACGAATTGAAATTTTCCTCTAAAAATCCAATTTAAATAAATACCAAACCTACTCTTTTTTTTTTCTATTTAAATAATATATTTTCTTCTTTTTAATAATGTCTTTATACTTATTTATCTTATAAAACTTTTAAAAAATCATTAAAAATATCCATAATTACTTCTTTAACAATCTTACCATCATTATCATACCAAAATTAAGTAAATGTAACCAAAAAAATATATGAACAATTATCAATTTCAATTATAAACTTTATTATAAATTAAAATACAATATTTAATTTTAACTTTACTCATTTAAATATTTTATTAAACAAATTTGTATGGTTTACCATTTACTTTATCTGTATCTTTATATTTATGAGACACTATCTGAGTTGGCATACCTAAAAACATCTGCTCTGACATTTTAAATTTGAGTTAATCTTGGTAGGCCAGATACGACCGAATACCGTTCCAAAATTTATTATTTTTTCCATTTTTCAATATTTCTTCACCAGAGCCCATCGTACTTGAAAAGCGACGAAGAAAAACAAAGGAGTAGCACCAAACGAGTCTCGTGTTTTTTGTCAAAAAGTAACGTGCTCACTCCACATCACTTTTTCACGGATTTTCAAAATACATATCCACTTTATCAAAATTTGTTTCTGCCAAATACTTTTATGGTTGTTTACCCTTCCAAAGACCCCACTCATACCTAAACACCATCATAGTCAAAAGTTTCCTTTTTGCTGCACATTTTTCTTACACAAGGCACTTCTTCCTATGCCTTTGTAATGTTTATAAATAATAAAAACTTATATATATATTTTAGCGTGATTAAAGAGGTTACCCAATAATAACTATACCCAATATTAACTACTCATCTCTATGTTGACTTAGGGAAAACCACAAATTTATTTCAAGATTTTTCATCGATAAACTACACGTAGGGTTAGGTGTTCTTTGGTGGGAGGAATTAAATATGTTTAATTAACGAAGTACCGACAAGCCATAGTTGCGAGGCCTTTTATCGCGGAGTTAAACCTAATATCCAGTTCATACAGTACTTCAATCAATTCAATAATGTCACTCGGAGGGAAACATCATCATCAAAATTCGTGTACAAAGCTAAAGCCAATCAAAACCTTTTGGGCACATAGAAGATTTTAGGTATAAAATCCGATAGATGAAGGGAGTGTTGAAAATATACGAATTTGTCTCTCATTGATTCCTAAAGTGATCTTAGCTAGTTTGATTACCTATAGTACATTATTATTATTTTTACTTTAATATATTTAGTGTTATTATAACTAATTATTATATGAAATAATTTTAATAAAAATGATGATTTTGTCAATAAGATAGATAATGTTTAAAAGTAATTTTGACTAGTATTTGTTGACAAAGATAGCTTTATCAATAATGTGGATTATTTCGGTATAATTAATTATTACAATAATAAGAATGTTGAGAAAAATAAACTTTATAAATAACATGATATCTTTTAAAAGTAATTAAGTTAATTTCAACATCTAATATAAATGTGTATTTAGAGACATGTATTGAGTACTTAAAGACATATTTAGAGACATGCATTGAGTACTTTTCTTTACAAAAGATAATAGTCATGTTGTTTAGGCATGTTTGGAAAGATGTTAAAGGTTGTAATGTCGGATGCTACTTATTAAGCAATGGATAGGGTGATGAATTGTTCCATGGTGTTTTTATGAACATGCATGCCTAATGGGTGAAGCATTTCTCAACCATTAGAGCTACCTTTGGATGTATTTGGACATAGTCAAAAGCACTTGGATGTGGTTAGAAGAATAGACGAGATAAAATTGGGATGACGTAGAATACGTTAGGATGACTTGGCACAACTTGGGATAACTTGGATGACTTGGAATGTCTTGTGTAGATGGTTGACGAACAAGTCACCAAAGGAAGCAAGTTTATGAATGGTGCTTGCATCCAACTTAGAGTGAGGGGGTTGCAAGTGTAAGGCATGTCTAATTTAAAAGGAGGACGCCTCAAAGTGTTAATGCATAAGTGATTGATCATTCATAAGGAGTGTAAAAAAGCTCTGCAATTGTGGCGAGTTTGGGGTTAGGCGCAATAGGGGTAATTGCACTAACTAAGTCAAAATAAGAAGAATATGAGATTTATAGGAGGTAAGTTTGTAGTTGCTTTAGGGGTTGGATTAACGGTTCTTGTAAGTAATTGCATCTTGTGTAATTGCAGTCTATAAATAAGTTGCAAGAAGTTGGTTGTGCACCTCTATTATATGTTGTAACATTATTCATATAAATAAAGGTAAGGTTTTACCTTTGGTGTCCCTTATACTTGTGTGTTGTTGTTGCTTAAAGTTTATTTATATGAATGTTATGTTCTTTGCTTCTTCTTTTTTTTATATGTTGACTAACTTCTGAAATATTGTCAGTATGTCTTAAGGTTGTATTTGGATGTGTAACTATTGTTTGGTGAACTTGGTTGTGTTGGACTGAGTTGTGCATTTAACTTTTTATAGCTTAAAGGAAAGTACTGGGCATAATTTATGTGAAGCGACATAGTCTAATTGTAATAGGTATATGTTGGTCAAGCTATTGTCACTGAGGAAAGACATTGTCGAATGATAAAAAATGACAAAGAGAAAAATTTCGAACAAGACTCTTAGGTCCCTGATTTCTAACCTCTTGTCTAGAGTTTGAACTTTTAACCAATTACCATAATAAATATACACACTAAATTGGTTCACAGTAGAGGTGATGCCCAAAAAGTTGAAACCCTTAACCCAAGATTTAAACTCATGAATAACTAGTTAATGAGGCAACTTCACCAATAACTACGAATGATCAAATTCCCATACTTAGAAAAATATGCATGATTTAAAACCAAATTTCTAATCATAAAAAAATTCATTTTTCTTAAATAGTCAAATTCCTATATTAAAAATATGCAAATTATTTAAAACCAAATTTCCAATCATAAAAATTCCTTTTACTAATTAATTCACAATAATTTTATTAACAATATAAACATTGTTTTAAATAAATAAAATTTAAAATTCTTTACATTTATTATTATTTTTAAAAATCATATTTATTATATACTTATTTTATTATAATAATTTAATTACTTATAATTTTAATGGTAGAAACATTATCACTCATCTACTTATTTTTTTTGTATATACAATATTTTTGTTGTTGTTGTAAGTTTGGCATTGGTGAGGCTATATCATGGTCATGTCCAAGAATGACACCTAAATATGACAAGAAATTCAAGTGACGACTTAACATTTAAGAGCACATTAACAACACACTCGACGATTATCTATCCAAAACCCCTATAAATTATATATAATATTTTATTAATTCAAAATTAATATTCATTTTATTTAATATTTCAAAATTTTTATTAATATATTTTATAATAAATATTTATATAACTAAATATTTTTTTTTTCAAAATTATTTTTAAATTCAAACCATGTGAAATGTTCATAAATGGGTATGAAAAAATGACAACCACTTGCTAACAAAGATGGTCAAGGGGTATTTGTTCATGTGTCTATCCAATGGGGTATTTGTGGGTGTCTATTCAATTAAAGAATAAGTAAATTGTTGTGTATTTTATGATAAACATTATTTATTATTTTGTAAGATTGTGTATTAAATTTTAACTTTGTTTATAGATGTTTGTATGTTATAATTTTATAATTATTAATTTTAGCTTTAAGGGTTAATTTAAATGATTATAAGTTAGAAGTAAATTTTTTATTTCTGTTTAAAAATTGGGAGAGATCATGGGTTTGATTCTCTTAATTCCCTTAAAGTTAGATTCTAGAATCATGGCCAATGGAGATATAATTTATCATGTTGATGATGTTGATATGATAATGTTTTATGTTTTTTTTTTCATTTCAAAGAGTAATTTAACAAGTGCATAAATTCAACATTTTGGTGAAACAAATAATTGTTCCCCATTCATTCATTTTATTGAATTTTTAATGATTTGGGCCATTTTAAAATGATCCAAAAGAATTAAAGACAAGGTTCCATGGTCAAAGGTCCCATCGATCAAATAGAGCTACGTAGTCTAGCGAAATCCCTATTGTATTTGAGGGAGGACTCCCCCTTGAAAGACAATGAATTTGTCCACTTACTAACTTATTCCTCATTTTAACATTAATATTGATTGTTGTTAAGACACAATGTTATTTTTTTTAATCACACCTCCTATGTAGAATGTGGGAATTTTGTGGCAGACGGTTCCATTCCATGTTAATATGATTCTTTCCTTAAATAAATATGCCTTTATTGGAACAACTCATAGTACACTTCATAGATAATGAAAGGCCCACAAGGTATGACATTTGTACGATGCATGATTCTAGTACTTAAGTGATGGAGGATGTTTTCAGATCAACGTCATGACATGTTAACATTGGAATGAGTGGAGATATTTTCACATCAACCAAAATATTTGTAATCTAAACCTAATTTTGATATCAAGAAAAACTTTTAGTATAGTATATAATGCATCATGACTCATATCTCACCATGTGAGGTTACATAAATTTTTTAGAGTAGTATATAATGCATCATGACTCTTTATCTCACCATCTGAGGTTATCCATCACTCATCCACCTAACATTCAATGGAAAATTAAAATAATTGTTAAAGTGGAAACAAAGTAGTCCACACATATATTTCCTAGTACTAATGGCATGCCATAAATTTCATAGATCACAATAGTGGAGGATATACATGGTTTATTCTAATGGGTGGATACCCATTAGAATGGGTCCCATTTCACATATGGTATAGGTCATAACCTCGAGGTTATGCCTTAATGTCGATCATAATGGTACTATGACATTATATTGCCCATACAAAGTGGGGACATACAACTTTATAAGGGGAGGAGGTACACTGAGCACAAAAATGTTGTGATTTAGACCTTAAATGAACAATATATATCTACTTTTGATAGCAACTATGACCTAAAGAAAATATTAGAATCATAAAAAGTAAAAGACTTGCATCCAAAAATGACTAACATGTAATATTGTAACTAGAGCACAAACAATATTGAAAGTAAAACATTACAATGAAAACCAACTTTTATTTATAAATTAAATGATAAAAAACATTGCAATTAAAAAATTAAAAATTAAAATAAAATTTTGATAGCTTATTTAAATAAAAAAAAAAGAAAAAAAAAAAAGAAAAAAAAGAAAAAAAGAACTTTAGGACTATAATAGTATCACCCAATATAATTATAAACTAACATAGTGTTAAGTGAACTATTCAAAAATCATGAGAAATTAATGAATTACAACTCCTTTCATAGAAATAGTCATAAATAAATGACTTACTTATAATAAAATGATATTTAATAATAAATTTTCTCATTTGAAAAAAACTCATATAAAAAACAACTTTACTCATTTATAAAAATCCCACAACAAAAAGACTAAATAACAAAAAGCCTAAATACCAAAAAGACCTTAATTACATTTTATAATCATAAAAAAAACTTTCCCAAAAAAAAACCATTATAATTCAAATATCCTAACCCTAATAATGAAGACTTAACCAAAACTCTAATATAAATAAATTTGAATTCAAAAAAGCTTTGGTGTGGTGGAAGCATAACTTTGTACTCTATGCTATATTTTTGGAAACTTGTTGAAACGTTAATACTCTAAAACTTATCCTTTATTAGATATAATTTAAAAAAATATGTAAAAAGTTTTCCAAAATGATCAACATCATCACTGTTTTTAAACAACTTTATTATAAATAATTCCTACATTAAAATACATTAACTTATATATATTAAATTAAAAAAACATCATAATCACAAAAAAATTCGATTAAAATCTTAAATAAATGTATATAACTACCATTGATATTGACATTGACATTAATGTTAATATTTAAAAAACGGATAAAAACTATCATACTAATAACAAAAATTTCAATTAAATATTTATTTGAATATATATATATATACGACAAAATATTATAATATTATTTTGGTGAAAATGAGTCAATCTATTAATATTAAAATGACAAAGATGATATCATATAAATTCAAAATTTTTGATCAAAATAGACAAAATAATATAATATCATTTACCAAATATGACATAAAAACAAACTTACTTTATTAAAATAATAAAATAGAAAAGATGCTGCCACATCAGCTAAGCAGGGGACAAAAAGTCTTAACCCAAAAATAAACCACTGAATGCTCCTCCAAATTTAAAATAGCGGTATCTCTTTAAACATGGAAACGTGACATTCTCCAAATTAGCACGAATCTCCAAATGCAGTACATTGAACAACACTGAATTTCAGTCAAAAAAAATAATGAGGGAAAACGCCGTCAAAATTAGAGTGGGCGGTGTCACATCTATCACGGCTGTTTGTCACGCCCAACAACAACTGGAATACCGTATTCAGGAAACAACTGGAATACCGTATGTATTTTACTGACTCCGACAGCGAAAGGTTAATAAATAAAAAATTAAATTTATTTATTTTGGGTTTTTTTTTCTGAATTTTTATTTTCTTGATCCATTCGCTTCCGCAATAATTGGCGTGAGTGTATCGATTGTCGGAATTGATGTGGGACCACTCACGCAGGCTTTCCGTCGCTTATCCGAAAAGCTTCTGACTCCGGTCGTCAAAAGCGAAATTATCTGTTTTTCTGACCATCACTACGTCGCATTTTCCTTTTCGTCGATTAATTATTGGACGTTCTGATTTTTTTTCACGTTCATGGCAGCACGGATTCATTCGCCAAAATCCGACAAGAGAAGAAACAAATATAAAAATACTCTCCTATGCCTTGAAAGCTCACGGCACTGGTGCTGCTGCTGCTCGGCACTCACAGACGAAGAAGCTACGAACCATGAGGTCCGAGTTTCGAATCTCGTCCCTTCTCGTGATTTTTTCTATTCTGGTTCTGCTCACGCTTTCTTCCGCCATTAACGACGATGCCGAGATTCTGCTCGCGTTCAAGTCCGCCATGTCGGACCCCGACGGCGCCCTGGCGGGGTGGACTGAGTCCGACGCCGCCAATTTCTGCAAGTGGACCGGAGTCTTGTGCAACAAATTCAACAGAACGAGTTCTCTGGACTTGACCAACATGAATCTGTCGGGCATCATTCCGCCCCAGACATTGTCGAGCCTCGACAGTCTCATGAATCTCAGCTTGGCGCTCAACAAATTTAGCACGCCGTTTCCCTCTGCGATCCTCGACATTTCGAGTCTGCGGTTCCTCAACATATCGAACAACAACTTCAGCGGGGAGATCCCGGCGAATATTACTCGTCTAGTGAATCTGGAGTTGCTGGACACATACAATAACAATTTCTCCGGCCCCCTGCCTCAGGAAGTTACGGCGCTACCCCGACTCCGGTACCTCCATCTCGGTGGGAACTATTTCGACGGTTCGATCCCTGCCTGCTACGGCAACATGACGAGCCTCCACTACCTGGGCCTCAACGGAAATGGACTCACCGGTAACTTGCCGCCGGAGCTCGGCAAACTCGCTGAGCTGCGATACCTCTTCATCGGCCACTTCAACAATTATTCCTGCTCAATCCCGCCTCAGTTTGGGAACTTAACTAAGCTCATCCGACTCGACATGTCTAACTGCGGGCTCACGGGTTCGATTCCAGCGGAGCTAGGCAATCTGAGCTCACTCGACTCGCTCTTCCTCTTCTTGAACGCCCTCTCGGGTTCCATTCCTCCCCAGCTCGGCAATCTGAGAAACCTCAAGTCGTTGGATCTTTCATTCAATGAGCTGACTGGACAAATCCCGGAAGAATTCAAGAACCTGGTCTCGCTCACGCTCCTGAATCTGTTCCATAACAGGCTCCATGGCGGAATCCCCGATTCCATCGGCGACCTGCCGGAACTCGAGGTGCTGAATCTCTGGAGCAACAATGTCACGGGTTCGATTCCCCACCGACTCGGAAGAAATGGCAAGCTGCAGATCCTGGATGTCTCGTCTGATAAGCTCACGGGCCTCATACCGCCGGATCTCTGCATGGGTGGGAAGTTGCAGACCCTCATTCTGCTCGGCAATTTATTCTTCGGCCCCATTCCGGCAACCTTGGGGTCCTGCAAATCTCTCACACGCCTTCGCTTGGGAGACAATTATCTCAACGGTTCAATTCCTGTTGGGCTCCTGAATCTGCCTCAGCTGAGCCTCATCGAGCTCCAGGACAATTATCTGACTGGTCCCCTAATGCCGGAAGGTATCGAAGTTTCCCCGGGGCTGACGCAGCTGACTGTCTCCAATAATATGCTCAGCGGACTCCTGCCTCGGACTATAGGTAAGTTCGCTGGTTTAACAGAGATTTTGCTTAATGGAAATGAATTCATAGGACCTATTCCTGCTGAGATTAATGAACTGAGACAACTGAGCAAGTTGGATTTCAGTAACAATAGATTCTCAGGGCAAATCCCAGATGGGATAAGTCAATGCAAGCTTTTATCATATATAGATTTGAGTAGGAATAATCTGAGTGGCTCAATTCCTTCCACAATCACCAATCTGGGCATCCTTAATTATCTGAATATCTCGAGGAATCATTTCTCTGGAAGCATTCCTGTTGAATTAGAGCAGATGCAGAGCTTGACTTCTGTGGATTTATCCTACAATAATCTGTCTGGTGTTGTACCAAATGGTGGCCAGTTCACTTTCTTCAATGCAACTTCCTTCGTTGGGAACCCTGGATTGTGTGGGTTGTATCTGGGACCTTGCACAGTTCAGCCCAATTCGCCGCATACTCATGTCAAGGGTTCTTCGATTTCTTCCACTGTAAAGCTGGTTCTGGTCATAGGTTTGCTATTATGCTCACTGGTATTTGCCTCTGCTGCCATCATCAAAGCCAGGGCATTGAAGAAAAGCAACGCTGCAAGATCCTGGAAGCTAACAGCATTCCAGAGGCTGGACTTCACCTGTGAAGATGTCCTGGAGTGTTTGAAAGAGGAGAATATTATAGGGAAGGGAGGAGCAGGGGTTGTGTACAAGGGTTCGATGCGGAGCGGTGAGGAATTTGCAGTAAAGAGGTTGCCTGGGATTGGAAGAGGGTCTTCTCACGACCATGGGTTTGCTGCAGAGATCCAGACTTTGGGTAAGATACGACATCGCCATATAGTAAGGCTGTTGGGGTTTTGCTCAAATCAAGAAATCAATCTGCTTGTTTATGAGTACATGCCAAACGGAAGCCTGGGAGAGTTACTACATGGGAAGAAAGGTGGGCATTTACAATGGGCTACCAGATACAAGATTGCTGTTGAGGCAGCTAAAGGGCTCTGCTATTTGCACCATGATTGCTGCCCGATTATAATACACCGTGATGTGAAGTCCAACAACATTCTCTTGGATTCCAATTTTGAGGCCCATGTAGCTGATTTCGGCCTTGCAAAGTTTTTGCAGGATTCGGGAGCTTCGGAATGTATGTCTTCCATTGCAGGCTCCTATGGCTACATTGCTCCAGGTAAACAATCAAGCTTATATCGTTGCCCTTTATATTATTTCAATGTGAAATTTCCATGCCTTGTGTTTCTCTGAAGATAATCAATTAGATGAAGCCTGCTGATGCATCGAATGCTTATATTTAAGCTCTCATACAGTATTTCTCGTGTTTTTTTTTCAGAATATGCATACACGCTGAAAGTGGATGAAAAGAGTGATGTCTACAGCTTTGGAGTTGTGCTGCTGGAACTAGTCACTGGTAGAAGGCCCGTAGGGGAGTTTGGAGACGGTGTAGATATTGTCCAATGGGTAAACAAGATGACTAACTCAACCAAGGAAGGAGTTTCAAACATTTTGGACGAGAGGCTGTCTTCAGTTCCTTTGCATGAGGTTATCCACGTTTTCTGTGTGGCAATGGCATGTGTCGAAGAACATAGTGTAGAGAGGCCTACCATGAGGGAGGTAGTTCAGATGCTCAGTGACATTCCAAAGATCAAACCTTCTGAAAATCCCCTACCGGCTTCAGAAGGAGCGGAATCCCCCCAAACAGCCGGTGCTGCCCACCCTCCTGATCTCCTCTCTATTTAAATCCATTTTCAAATTTTCATTGCTAGGACACATGGTCAGTGCCCAGTTAATACCCTCATAGAATATCAGTTAGCAGTGGCCACCTCAAAATTCCTGTCAGGAGGGTGATTAATTTACCCAGTTGCATTCTGCAAGTCCTGTTGTTGGTTCCGGGATGGAATTTTGTTCCTCATTTTGCTCTAGTGAGACACCATTTCTTAGTTACCAGGATATGCTCATGTTCTATGCTCACTTGAGATATTAATAGAACTAGATCTAGATGCTATAGGAATGCTTTATTTTAAATACATGTAAGTTACCTTCATGTCGTCAATTAGCCCTGTTTTTCTTTTCAAGCCCTTTCTCGACTGGTAAAATGGCATCAACACTTCCAGACACTATGATAAACCTGTCTTCTATAAAGAAGGAAAGAAATATTTCAAGACATTGACTATGTTAATTCAGTTTAAAAAATATATATGCTTTCCAGCCCATTTCTCCTCTCTTGTATTGGCAAGAATTTTGATTGTCATTGACCAGCAATGGCAAGGAAGATTTTCCAAACGATGTCTCTAAGCCCAACAGATTAGACTCTTAGGGAGAACATGTCACATACGGTGTCCAGATCGGAAGGAATTTGGATTAAACAAAGCATGAGGCTGGGAAACCTATGTTCTGTTTTGTAAAACAAGGGTTTACAAGAATTCATGTAAGGCATGTCTGTAAATGTGCTGTTTGTTTTTATAAATTTTCTGTGTCAAATTCTAATATCGTTAATGAATGCCCTTTGGCTTATTTGTATTTGCAAGGAAATTATGCTACATTTTGAGCGGAAATTTTAGTTAGAAATTTCTGACTCCTATGCATAAATATAACATTTTCATGGTCACGACATCTAATTTAAACAATTATATCAATTTTCATACGATAAGTCTGTATTTTATGTGAAATTTCTATTGATAATGTTTATTTGGAAATTACAAGCCCTACCATTGCAGTTGATCAGTAAAAATTTCAGGACATCTAATTTAAACAATTATATCAATTTTCATATGCTAATTCTGCTTTTATTTTAATGTGAAATTTCTATTAATAATGTTTATGTGGAAATTGCAAGCCCTACCACTGCAGTTGATCAGTAAAAAATTTTAAGATACGAAAACACTTTTGTCTACAATTCAAATGCCAACTCGTCTTTTGCTGCTTCTTAAATCAGATACTGTGAAACTGTTACAAAGTTGTGACGCTACTAAAATTTAGCTTCAAATTAATATTCCTGTTCTTTCATGAGTTTGAAAGAAATTAACCTGCTGCTTCTTAGATCTAACAGAAATTACCCTGTCGAATTTTCTTTTCGGGGTTGAACTCGAAGATCTCTGGTTTGGATTCCAATCATGTTATTTCTGTTATTTCCTTTTAATGCTATAATTATGATAACTACTGTTGATCCATTAACATTCTCCTCTTCTTTTCCCAATCAGTTCTGGTTTCTTCTTTCTTTCTGTCTTGTTCGTTCAGAAGGAGAAGTGAATCTGATTGCGTCTTCATACCATAATAATAATTAATTGGATTCCTTAGTGTGGGTGGTATTTCTGCTTGCTGCATCGGTTTCGTTGTAGATGGCTCCCTTTCCTAAATATACCTCGAGGTTGATCTCCAATTGAAGGAATTTTTCATCCTCACCTAGTTTGAGTTCGTCTATATGTCCTTTTATTACTGCATTTCCACACCAATCACAAGAGTTTCTGAGACAAGTGTACAGCTGAATGTTCATTTCCCCAGCAACTTTTGCGCTGAAAGATTGCACTTTTCTATTGGTACCTTCAAACTTTAACAAGAGTGCTTTTGGCAAACCCATTTCATACGCCTATTTCAGCACTAAGTTCTGGCACATAAACCAATAACTTCCCCGTAGTTGCTTTGGACACTCGGATGAACTCTCTGATCATCAGAAGTGTGGGACAACTTCAGGTGCATCATCTATATAGGAACAGAGGATATTACTAAGGTAACAAGGTTAATAAACTTTTGAACCGATGTTTCATACATAACCCTGTCTTTCCCTAAAACAATGGGCCTCCCCCAAAACAGAGGATATTGGACCATTCCCCCAAAACAGAGGATCTTACGGAGGGTAACAGGGTTGAAACTTTTGAACCAAGGTTTCATACAGAAACTGAGTTTTCCTAAAACCAAATACCTCCTTTAAAAACAGAGGATATTACCAAGTAGCAGGGTTAAAACTTTTGAATCATGATTTCATTCAGAATCCTTGGTTTTAGGAAGACCAAGAACCTCTCCCAAACGCTTAGTGGTGGACATTTTCAAGAAAGCAGGTAAAAAGGTACCATGTAGTACTGTCAGTCAGACTTTTTCGTTTCTTTTCCCAACAAAAAAAAGAAAAACAGTCCAACCAATTTACTCATATTACAATACCATTTTCTTAACAAAAGAAAGAAAAACAGTCCAACCAATTTACTGATATTACAATATCATTTTATCAGTAAAAGGCACCAATCCCTTGTAACTGTGACTACCTAATTCTTTATTCTTTAAAATTGAAATATGTAAAATTCCTGGCTAGTGGTAGATGTGTTATTAAACTTGCAGATTAGATGATTGCAGATTAGATGAAAGCTGGTTAAGTTTAACTCACCTATATCATGATTGGACAATCTAAATTCAGTGTGGGGGTTTTCACTATGGCCTTAATGCCTCGTGCTTTATTCAGTCTCAGAGCAATCAAAACTAGCTGGTTCAGACCATCATGGCTGACAATGAGTCCGGTGTGGTGTTAGAAATGATTTTGGAAGGCAACTCTTATTTCCTATTTTAATGCCGTGGCAGATATATTGTCCACCATTAAATTTAAACAATTTTAAATCTAACGATGGGCAGTGTATCTGCCACTGCATTAATGCGCCTATAACATACGAAATACTGGTAGCCATTTTGGAAGCTAGTTTTGATTACTCCGAGGCTGAAAAAGAGCATTAAGTCCATAGTTAAAACCCCCGCACTGAATTGTCCAATCATGATATAGGTGAAGTAAACTTAGCCAACTTTGACCAAATCGCAAATATATTGGTAGATGTACATCTACCACCAGCAAGGAATTTAATCTGTTTTAGAATTCAATTTAACATTTTAATTTAAATAGGTCTTCATTTTAACATGCTTGTGATGGAATCATCTCTATCGAGCGTGGACAACGGATAATGCTGGTTTCCTAGTTTCATCTCTATCGAGCCTGGACAACCGATAATGCTGGTTTCCTAGTTTCAACTCTCAACATTTTTTCTAAACATTCTTAGAATATGATTAAAAAAATTCTTATACACTTGCTCTTGTCCACTTATTCTGTCAGTTGTAGGATTTTAAAATTGAAATTTAAAAGGGAATGTGTTGCTTAATAATGCTAACTAAAAAATCTTATACGCTTGCTCCTGCCCACTTATTCTGTAAGTTGTAGAATTTTAAAATTGAAATTTAAAAGGGGAATGTGTTGCTTGATAATGCTAACTAATTAAATTGTACATTTTTTTCAATGGTGTTAACTGATTTGAAGCATTCAACGATAACATGGAAACTTATATACTGCTTGACATGGAAACCTATATATTGGCTGATTTATATACTACTTGACATTTTTGATTTATATAAAATTTATTATTTAATTATTTGAGATATTAATTTTTAATGTCATATTAATTTAATTGTTATTAAATTGGTCAAAATCTATATCTTTACATTTTTATCAACGGGTCCAGATACATCACCTCTATAGAGAAAGAGAATTGAACCTGTGATCAGTGCCATAACAACACACCTCATCACAGTTTAACCAAAACCCCACAAACAATTAATTTGAAATATTTGTTAGTTGATTGATAACAACATTAGTTAGTTCATAAAAACATAATGAACTTCAAAACCCTAAAACTCAAAAGAATCATAAATATATGATTTAATTAAGTAATTAAAACATTCATGAAAACATTATAAACTTTGAGTCAAAAGTATTGATTAAAACATTCATGAAAACATAATGAACTTTGGATCCCTACAACTCAAAGTCAGAAGTATAAGATTTGATTAAGTGGAGATTTTTGAATTTTAGAGATCATTTAAACATTTAGAAACCTACAATATAAATGAGTAAGTAAACTTGTAAACTCTGCATCTTTCATGTTTTATAAATAAATAAGCAAACTTTGCATCTTTGATGGTCAAGAGTGGGTTTCATATTGATAAAATATTATTTTATAAATCAAAATTTTTATATTTTATATCATTTTTATTTGGTAAGTTTTTCCATTAAACAAACCCCACATAATTGATTTTACATTGTGATGTATATGGCTCTATTTTTCCAACTGAAATTTTAATATTTATACATTTTTAACTAAGTGTTTCAATATTTTCTAATTTAGGTTTAGTTTATGATTTCAAGTCAAACTGATTACACTGGTTTTCTTTAACTCTTCTCACAACTGACAGCAAGTTGTGGCCCATATCTAATTCAAACCTGTCAGCTCTGAGAGTCATATTCACTTGACTGAGACATGGAAATGACTGTTAAACTTAATGATGCAGCAGATATTCTGCATTATAGCATTATAGCATTAATTCAATGAAGCAACATCAACGAGAGATTCAGTTTCAAAAGAGAAATAATAAGCAGAATTCACATGATTCAAATTAGGAGAGGAATTTGTATCGTATGATAATACAAGTTGCTCACATCTCAATCCACAAGTATTATGCATATGTAGATTGCCAAATTGATGTCTTATCTTCCACAGCTTTTGAAACTTCCATGTCCTTTTCTTTCCTAGCGTGACTTTCCTTCTTGGTTTGATCCTCTCCCGTCTTTACTTGCTTTGGCTTTATATATATTAATATCGTTTTTATTTGCTTTGGATTCATATATATATATTAATATTGTTTTTTTCCATATGCAGAATTAATCAATTTTAAACCACTAACTTAATAACTCACTCATCACTATCTATCCAAAAACCTTACTCTTTATCCAAAACCTTTACCCTTTGAGCTCAATAAATTTAATTTTTAATTACACCAAACTTCCTAGGCTTCTGGAACTTTCCATCTTAAATTCAAATCATCCTTGTATCAAACTTTACCTTTACACTAGTTATTTATATCTTCAATGCCCTCATTATTTATATCTTCAATGTCCTTATCTGTCTTCATTATTTGTTGTCTCCCGTCCTTTTAGTTTGCTTTTTCAACATTTTTTTCTGGGTAGGTAAGGTGTCATTTTTCTCTTTTATGTATGTTGATCACATATTTCAATATTCAATAGACATAAAGCAAAGTCAAGTGGAGATACACGAAATCTGCAGTGGATATAAAAGTTAGCTTTATATTTATTACGGAGATTGCTCCTTCTATATCTACATGGAATCAGATATGGATATGAAGATACTTGTTAATATTCGTTTATATTGTACCCTCAGCAATGGACATTACCTTTTTTTTCACAAGAGAAAAAACGCTGTTTTGTTTATATTATATTGAGAAAACAGTCCATAAGTCATGTCATTACATTCACATATCTGAAGATTGGAACCCAATTTTCCATCTAGGAGAAAAGGGTGACCCGCACTAGACAATGATAATAATCCCATATCACATACAGGAAATGATCCTTAATGTAAATTTCGAAAATCTGAGATGCATCCAAGTATGCCCTAGGCATCTAATAGATAGTGAAATAGCCCCAAGTAGAAAAGAAAAGCAAAAGATATTGATCCGACGTCCATTGATTTCCAAATACATCTCAGAGTACCCAAAAACTCCTAAACCAAAATCGCTATTCTTGTGAGCAATGGATATGTCAAAAAAAACTTGACCATCATACCATATCAAAAAACCAGCATCATTGACCAATCGACGCTAGCTTTGTAGGCATTATGATAACCAGTCTACATAGTAAATAGTTCCTATTATTTGTGTAGAGGATTGCAACGAAAATACACTCCTCTCACAGATAGCATCCAAGAGGGAAAATCTCTGCATAAACCCATGCTCGATTGAAAGTTATGGCTCACTTGATCCCAAAATTTAATGACCATTCTCATAAACCCAAGCACGCTTTTATGAACAGGCTCGCTTGATCCCAAATTGATAACCCACTGTTGCATCCTTGTTGTATGTTCAGGCTCGCTTGTTTTCAATATATTAACCCTCTACAACATCCATACCAGGTTCAATTTTATGCTCTTACTCGCTTGTTCCCAAAAATAAAGACATACTGCAGCTACGCAGGCACGATAAGACGATCAGGCTCGCTTGCTCCAAAAATTAGTGCCCAACTACTGCATCCGAGTTGTATATGATCGGGCTCGCTTGTTACACACTGTACATAGTAAAAAGTACCTGAAACAAAACAGAGAAATGTATAATATAGCGACCCTGTGGATAAGATCCTACAATGTGAATCTAAAAGAGGCCCTCTCCTTGTTATCCCTATAAAGAATGACTGATATGAAACCAAAATCTTGTTCCAGCCCCATTTTTGATAGCCCATCCGCCCTCTTGTTTAATTCTATGTATATATGATGGAGGGAAGCTCTCTGAAACTTTGAAAGGATATGGTGGATGCACTCAATCCAACCACTGAGATTTGTACAACTGAGAGATGCCCTACCAGAAATGCGATCAATAGCAATCTGGGAATCCCCGTAAATATCAATGCTTGGAATCATCAAATGATAGGCCACGATGAGCCCGCTCCATAGAGCCATGATCTCTGCTTTATTGTTTGTTCCTGGGCCCCCGTTCTAGATGATATGGTACCTCTCCCCTCCCTCCATTTTAAGCCATGCACCGCATCCACACAGGCCTTCCTGTTGTGCTCCATCAAAATATAGAGCCGGAATATGGATACAGTGAGGTCTAATTCTAATGGACAGATCCTTACATACCTTATCCGGAACAAGATTAATATGGAGCCACTCCAATATACGCATGTATATCCTTGAGATATCCAATAGCCCCTCATTGAACAACATATTGTTCCTAGTGCACCAAATCTCTCAACATACATAATAGGGGAGAGCCTTATTCCTTTCACCCTTTGAGGCTCAAAAATCATAAGCTTGATTATGATTCAGCGGTCTCCAAGATGGGGTACATGCCCGGTGTGAGAACATTTCCCATAGTCCCAATGCCACCTTACATTCAAATAAAATATGAGTGACAGATTCCAGCTCCTCTTTGCACATAGTGCATCGCCCCGGTCCATGCTTCCCTCTTTTTTGTAGATTCTCCCATGTGAGAATCTTTCCTTTCTTGAGAAGCCAATTGAATAGTGTGATCTTATGAGGGATCTTCCATTTCCACACCTTTGAGAAACCAGGAATGTCAGAAGCTGTGTGGCCGTCAGCTTTTATGTGCTGATACAGGTCCTTGACACAGATGTTTGTGCCTTTGTATGTCCCACCCCATACAATCTGATCCCTTGTTGGATCAAAGAAGAAACCCGCAGCCTGAAGAGCGCCGGTGAGACACTGCGAATTTCCCCTGTCACCATTCTGCATACCAAGAGCATCAAATGTCTTCCAAACATGAGCACCTACTTCCCAATGTGATATGATGTCAGAGAAGTATATGTAACCCCTATGAGACAATTTGTGGAAGAAAACCGGTTCTATATTAGAGTCAACGAGTATGCCCAATATGATGTTGCATGGGATGGGAATCAACGTCCCATTTCCAAACTTCCACACCAATCTGTTTATAATAATATCACGGCATTTTGATAGGCTCCTCCATATCATTGAAGCCCGCTTATGAGAGATAAAAGGACCCTGTATATAAGCCGCCAGCGATCTAACACCCAAGTATTTGTCCACCATAATGTTTGACCATATACCGCTACCCGTCAGAGCCCTCCAAAAAGTTTTAGTCAGTAGGGTGAAAGAGAAAGTCCGCAGGTCCAACAGACCCCATCCCCCCATCGCCTTAGGATAGGAAATCTCCGACAGTTTATAGAGATGGTATTTTTTGAGAGATCCCACTCCGGACCATAAAAAGTGAGATAAAACAGCGTTTATCTTCTCACATATGTGCGCCCGAAGAAGATACAGGTGGCCCCAATATACCGTGAGCTGGGACAGTACAGCTTGAATAAGGATGAATCTTCCGCCCAATGTAAGCCATCGATTAGTCCACTTTGATATTTTGCCCCTGTATTTTCCAATAAGCCATTCCCAGTCTTTGTTCACATAAGCATAGGGTTTTATACGAAAGCCCAAGTAGGTGATACCTTCTGTCATTCTGGCCGCATTCACCCCCAGGATCTCAGCAATGTGTTGTACTTCCGCCACCTCACTGTGTTCATATAGCAACAAAGATTTTAATTTATTGACGATTAACCCCGTAGCAGAGCCAAATCGGTCCAACATTGTGTGAAGGAAAACCCAGTGTTTGCGGAGAATACAACCAAATACCAATAAATCATCAACGAAAAGAGAGTGAGTGATCCTGACCTGTGGAGAAACCAGCGTACCTGTGAAAAAACCCTCCTCAGAAGCATTATTTATCAATCGGCTGAAGCCATCCATGACAAGGAGGAAAATGAACGGAGACAGTGCGCAGCCTTGTCTCAGCCCACGTCCAGCGCTGAAAAACGCAGAAGGAATCCCATTGATGATGACACTATAACGCACAGTACAAATACACACCATGATCCATCTAATGGCGGGCAAATGCAGTCCAATTTTTTAAAGGGCAAGTCTAATGAAAGACCAGTCTACAGAGTCATACGCTTTGTAGAGATCAACCTTATAAATAATGCCCGACAATTTCTGATCATGCATAGTGTGCATTGCTTCCTGTGCAATGGCCACAACATCATGAATAGACCTGCCATTAAGGAAGCCATACTGTTCGTCCGAGATCCACCTGGAAAGTGTACTCTTTAACCTATTTGCAATCACCTTAGAGGATATCTTGTACAAGACATTGCATAGCGCAATGGGTCGATAGTCCGATAAAGAAATAGGGTCCGAAGACTTCGGAATCAGGGCAATAAAAGTTGCGTTTAAGTCACCCGGAATATGGCCCTTTATCTTGATCTTTTCAATCAATTCCAGTAACTCATCCCCCATTAAATCAAAGAAGCTAATATAGAATTCAACCGGCCATCCGTTCGGCCCAGGGCTTTTGTCCCTGGCAAATGATTTTAGCACTTCCTGTACCTCCTCCTTAGAAACGGGCTTCATGAAACCCTCTGCAGACGCCTGGTCAAACATCTCTGGGATGCGGTTTAATACCCACTGTTGGTTGAGGACAGAGATCCCCTCATCTTTCTTATAAAAATCTTCAAAATGTTCTACAACAGCCCTCCTAATCCCATCTTCATCAGATATTATGGTTCCCTCCTTAGTGCAAATTTTCCATATGGCGTTTTTTGCCCTTTTGCCAGATGCGCACGCATGAAAATACTTGGTATTTAGGTCGCCTTCTTTGAGCCACTGATATCTGCTTTTTAACTTCCATGTGATCTCTTCAATCTTAAGTAATTCAATCTTCCGGCCCTCCAGAACTTTTAAGTAATCATAATAACCCACGTCCGGAGGGTGGACATTACCATTACCTTTGCCATGGCTATGGAAGTACTCTACATATCATTTGCTATGCTTTTGTTAACATGAAATACTCGATATATCTATTATTTATTATGCTTTTGTTAACATGAACACTCTTTTTTTAATTTTATTTTTTTACATATTTTTTTTTTTTTTTTTTATGTCATTCTTTCACTAACAAATCTCTTCATATTAGTGGTTAAAAATTGGGAAGATAATAAATTAGATTTATATCAACTATTAATATTCTATATTAAACTGAAACAATATATGGAAGGTATAAATATCAAAGATGAATTAGTAAACTCTCACATTTCCCACTTGTGATCTACTTTCAATATTAAATGGTATTTATTTTGTTGGTAGTAATTGTCAATTTAGATTTTTTTCGCAATTAAATATATTTATCACTTCAACTAAATGTATTGTTTAGAAGTTTCATTGTAAGCTGGAGCCTAAATTTCTTTAAACTTTTTGAAGCTAAATTCCGTTGAACTTTGAAGGAGGACATTGAAGCTAAATTTCTTTGAACTTTTTGAACTCAATTCTTAATGGCCATGCACTAAGCCAATCATTAGAACCTAAATGCCTTTGAACTTTGAAAGAGGACATTCGAGTTGAAATTCCTTTGAACTCAAGAATCCTTTGAACTCAATCCTTAACGGCCATGCACTAAGCCAATCATTGGAACCAAAATTTCTTTGAACTTTGAAGGAAGACATCTCTAAATTCAGAGTCTCTTAAAAATGTTTACATATTTTGATTCAAAAAAGTTCATTTTGATGGCTCAAATAGAAATGTTTGCAATATTCAAACTCAATAAAGAGTATAATTTGGAGTGAGATTGAGAATTTTGATATTGTTTCCTCTGAAAGGACATTAAAGAGAGAAAATTCTAGCTTGCGTAAGAATGTTTGAAATCTCAACGACTTGAAATTTTAAGAGACTTGTTCTAAGCATTTGTGACCTTTTGAGTCTTGACTAATGTGCTCCTTTTTGTGTATGTTTGATGCTCGTCTCTAGCTCTTGGTTCTACTATGTCTGTTCTTGCTCCCGCTCCCCATATGCTTTATTACAAGGATGATAATAAAAACTACTAAGACACCATAAAAACTCTGGTAGATGGAAGCAATAACTCTCCTTAATTCCCTGCAACTAGTAAGTCATATCTATTAAAAATCATTTGAAATGAAAAACACCGAATAAAATTCACCAAATTCATCCATCCATATCATACATCACCATAACCATACCCTAAACTAATGAGTAGCTTAATACATGAGAGTTGAGCATTGCCAAAATTCCATATTCCATTTTCATAATTGATATGTAATATCCAACACAAAACTTACTTTCAATATACCATATTAATATCCAACTCAATGCTTACTTTTCTATATACCATATTAATAACTCATTTGTATAATCCTATTAACTGCTACTTTTCTTGTACCATGTTAGTAAAAATTTTATCTACTCGATCTTGTTATTACACAACTTCCACAATCCATAAAAACCGCGTAGTCTACCCAGGCAATGAAATGGCCCAGAATCCAGCAAAGATTTTCTCATAATCTTGTTTACAGTTGTTAAACTTTAGTATTTTGAGTGCCCTAAGGGTTTTTGATAGTGCTGAATCCATTTCCACTATAAAAAACGGATTCCAAACACTCCAACTACCTGATTTTTTGAATTTTAGTTGACCAGATTCCGACAAAAAATTGCTGTCCGAGCTATTCCATTGCCTAAGTAGACAACTCCTATAAAAACTACTTTTACCAGCTAGGCGCGGACAATTATTACTTCCTACAAACAAGTTCTATATGCAAACGCCATATTAAAAACTTAATTGACTTAGGTCAAGATCTTATATAAGATTAAAAACTAATTAAAGAAAATTTATATATATACTAGATTAAATAATAACATTAAGTTTTGAGAGTTAGTTTAGTTAGTTGAGTCTATATATTTAAGGTATTTTTGTTATTGAGAAGTTATAGGTTTAATTTTCTAGATACTTTAGAGGTAAGATTTTGTGGTTATATGTTTAGTACAGATATTTTGTAGACATAGTAGTCATCATTGAAGTCAATGAACCACATATAAAAAATATTAAAGATCCATTGCATTACTTAAACTCAAGAATTAGTTCAATTGGTTCAATTGGTTCAAGAATTAGTTCAATTAGTTGAGTCCCTATTGTTAAACTATTTTTAGTTCAATTCTCATGACACTTTCAAAATCAAGCTCTATGATTAATAAATCTTTAATCAAAATATTTAAATGATTTTTAAGATAAAATTAATAAAATATTATAATATTAATAAAATTAACCTATTAATTTTTATAAAACAAAATTTTATATACAAATTGTTTTAATAGCTAATTTTCAAATTCTTTGGATTTTCAAATGATTTTAATTTTTTTTCAAACCATTTTACGGCCAAAATATTACACTTAGAACAAAATTTTACTAACTAGTTTCAAACTTATTTGTATTTTTTTAAAGCTTTTCGAAATTATTTGAAAGCCAAACATCACTACGTATTAATTCGTTTCGTTTTTTTATTAACTCGTTTCCAACTTATTTGTATGTTTAAATGATTTTAAATCTTTACGGTTTTTTGTTTTTGTTTTATAGAAGTGAGTGGGCATATCCCTGGATGTGAACATACTACCTTTTCCCTTTTCCCCGAAATGACTTTATAGTGTAATCATTCACCCTCATTCCAAAGTTCCATGAACTACTTCATATTAATTTAAAAAAAATTTAATGTGACCCTGAGATAGTATTATAGAGCATTTTTTATTATATAGGTAAATATTTTTCAATTATATTTAATTTAAATCTTCTTTATTTTAGGAAAATTAGTTTATTGGTAAAATTAAACATTTTATAATATAAGTGAAAGAAATATGTTATATAAGTGTATGTTTTATATAATCATTTTTTATTATATATGGAATTTTGATTTTTTTAAATTATATTTAATTTTAAATCTTTTATATTTTAAGTAAATTAGTTTATTTTTCAAATTAAATATTTGAAAATATAAGTGAAAGAAATGTGTTATATGTGTATGTTTTATATGTATACTTAAAATTAAAAAAATAATATTTAATTTTTAATATATATATATATAAATTTTGGGTTATGGGCTAGAACTCTTACATAGTTTTTCTAATTTCAAATTGTGCAAATATTCATTATACCATACAAAATTAGTGTTAATACTCTGCAAAATACCGCTAAAATCAGGGAATATTTACATTGCAACATAAAGTTGTAGGATGATTTGACAAAAAATAAAAAGATCCAACTAGAGAAAACCCATCAACAAAGGTTATTTCCACAAGTGCCATTCCTTTGTTGGCATCGAGACTTCTTTTTGTAGGATGCAACACTGGAACTAACGCCACTATTATCTACCTGCGTGTTTCCACTCACTGAATTCTCAAGTGCAGTGATCCTGGCCCCAAGAGCCACAACTTTGTCACGAAGTTCATTGAATGAAATTTCCAGGCTGCTTAGAATCCTAAGGAATTTGGCCTCCATGAGAAGTTGAGAGGATTGGCATTGTCATTCAACAATTTCATCTTGTTACTATCTTTCCACCCTCGATGCCTCAACCACAACCAGAAGTTTGGTGATCAATTAACCAACAACATTATGGTAACAACATTATGGTTTGGGGAGGGTTGAGAATTTACCATGCCGCGAAAAAACTGTTGCACCTGAAGCCTAATCACTATAGAGTAATCCTCCCACTTCACAATACCAACCAAATAGAATTGACCATGGAAATATTGAGAGGCTTCATATTCCCCTTTATAACCCAAAACAAGACACTTTCATGAGCTCATCTGAGAATGCAATTCCGAATCCCACCTAGATTTTTCCAAAGGACGTTGAGAGGACTAGGAAATAAGCACATAGGATGTCACAATTAACTTAGTTACATAGCACGAAAAAAAACTGCAAGAGTCGTATCGACTTCTAATTAGGCTCACATAAGGTGATATAAATGCTGATACCACAATAAGTGAAAAGAGGGAGAGAATTCATGACACTTATGAGATGGCCAGAGACATCTGGAGGAGAATAAGTTGCGTAAAACTAAGACAATAACTTGGGACCATTTACTTCGAAAGACGAGAGTCACATCCTTCTGACATATGGTATTTCCAGTTGGATCGAGATTCGAATTTAGAAAATGATGGGTAGGAATTTGTTACGCTCCCTAATGTTACGCTCCCTCTCCCATTTATTTCTGGAAATAACTGCAGTAGTTATTTCTGGAAATAACTACAGTGATTATTTCTGGAAACCAACTGCAGTGATTTCCTTAATTTATGGAAACCAACTGCAGTAATTTCCTTAAATTACGGAAATCAACTGCAGCTAATTAATTTCTTGTTGGGAGCTTCTGAAATGGTCCATTACTCCCACTGCAGTTCTCTACCATGATTTGTGGAACACTTGACACATAGCCAACAAAAGCTTGATGGAAGCTTGGCTATAAATATTTATGTTTGGTCCCCAAGCTCACTAACTCAATCTCCTTCAGTTTTTACACCATCAAGTTAGAGTGAGCAGAGCTTGGAAGTCCCTTCAGATTTTCTGATTTTCTGTATTGGCGTGCAAGGCATAGGGCATCTTTCTCCTACAGATTTTCTATAGAGTGAAGCAGCCCAGAAGCTTTGCATACAAAATACATTGTGAGCAACATCAATGGCTGGAGGATGGATTTATTGGGCATTAAAGTTTTTATTTTTCGATTCTTTTAAAGTATTTATTCCGCATTAAGAATCATTATTTATTCAGCTTACATTTGCTATCAGAGCAATTTTTTTTATCTCTGCCTTGGTGGTTATAGACATATTTTGGCTAAAATGTCATATTTTGAAAATTTTCGAATTAAAGCATTTATTTGGAAATATGTCTAATTTCTGCTCAATTTTTATGCTTATAATATTTATTTAGTTTAATTATATTCAATTTGGAAAATATGCTCGTATTTAATTTGCATGAATTAATTATTTCTGTTCTAATTAAAACAAGCTATTTTGGATGAGTATAAGAAACCAATCATTAAATGTTATGCATAAATTTTATAGTTTTATTTATGCAAATTATCATTATTCTCATATCAAGTTAATTTTTATGTAAATAATGTCTAGTGATCCATATAATTTTAATTGATTAGAGAATAGCCACAACATCTCTAATTAAATAAATTTATATATTATGATTGATTAGGATCACATAAAGAATATTTAGACATTAATTGTAATTAATTATACTAAATATAATAAATTTTATCCCACATGAATTTTTGTTATATTTATATAATTAATTAGGATAAAATATTCATAATTTACCCACAGGAGTTATGAATTAATAGTTTTATCATAACGTTCAAAACTAAGATAGAATTTATATCAAATTATAATCATAATATACCCTTAGAATTATGAATTAAGTGAATAATTTGATAAATTCTATCATAAAGAATAACTGAATCTGCTTGAATTGAAAATTTAGTCCACAGACAATTTTTATGTCATTAGATTCAATTTTAAGCATGATTTACATTGGTAAAGCATGAAATTTTATTTATGCCTCAATTTTAACATAAACATGTGATCTTTAATTTTATGCAGTTGTACTACCTGCAAATTTCTCTGAAATTCGTACTGATATCCTTGAACTTAAGGGAAATAACTATAAGGTCTGGAAGGAGAGAGTTCTCCTTCATTTGGGGTGGATGGACATAGACTATGCTATTAGGAAAGATGAACCACCGGCACTCAATAATACCAGCACTGCAGTGGACATCACGCTTTATGAACGATGGGAACGATCTAATCGCCTAAGCATGATGTTCATTAAGACTAAAATTTCAGCTGGTATTCGTGGTTCCGTTGAACAGCATGAAAAGGTCCGAGACTTGCTGAAAGCCATTGATGATCAATTCGTCACTTCAGACAAGGCACTAGCAAGCACCCTAATCATGAAGTTCTCATCCCTAAGGCTCACCAGTGTGAAAGGTGTGCGCGAGCACATCATGCAAATGAGGGACACTGTGGCTCAATTGAAGAAACTTGAGGTTGAAATATCATAGTCTTTCCCAGTGCACTACATCCTGAACACCCTTTCGCACCAATATGGACCCTTCAAAATCTCATACAACACACATAAGGGTAAATGGTCAATTAATGAACTCATGACCATGTGTGTTCAAGAGGAAGGGAGACTGGTGATGGAAATGGGAGAAAGTGCAATGCTGGCAACGCGAGGAAAGGGAAAATCTCAAGCCAATTGGAAAGGGAAAGGTAAAATACCTCCCCAAGCCGATATCAAGAAGGATTCCAAGTGTTTCTTTTGTAAAAAGAAGGGACACATGAAGAAGGAATGCGCCAAATTTCAGAAATGGCTTGCAGACAAAGGTAATCCAATCTCGTTTGTTTGTTATGAATATAATATGGTTAATGTCAATATTAACACCTGGTGGATTGATTCTGGATCAAAAATTCACATTTTGAATTCCTTGCAGGGTTTGCAAAACCTAAGGAAGCCAGTGGGCAGTGAGCAAAGCATCTTATCAGGAAACAAGATGGGCTCGCATGTGGAAGCTATAGGAACATGCTATTTAAATTTAAGTAGTGGCTTTGTTTTAGAATTAGAAAAGACCTTTTATGTACCAAGTTTTTCTAGAAACTTGATTTCAGTTTCAAGGCTTGTACCTTTTGGATATTCCTTTAACTTTTCAGAAACATCCTTCAGTTTATTTCATAAATCTGATTGTGTTGGTAATGGTATTTTGTCTAATGGTCTTTACTGCATTAATTTACAAAACAATGTCACTTATGATTCAATGCATTTTCACATTGGCACTAAAAGATGTGTTATTAATGAAAATTCCTCTAAATATGGCACCAGAGACTAGGTCATATCTCTATAGAAAGAATTGAAAGATTGGTAAATGAAGGGGGTACTTAATACTCTGGATTTTACTGATTTTGAGACTTGCGTGGACTGCATAAAGGGAGTTTGGACATAAATTTAGAGATCATACATACTGATATATGTAGTCCAGACATGGACTCACATGGTCAGAGATACTTCATCTCTTTTATATATGATTACTCACGATATATGTATCTCTACATGCTTCATAAAAAGAGCGAAGCATTAGATGCCTTTAGGATTTTTAAGGCTGAAGTCGAGAAACAATGCGGCAAGCAAATTAAGATTGTGAGATCAAATAGAGGTGGAGAATATTATGGTAGATACACAGAAGATGGACAAGCACTTGGGCCATTCGCAAAATTTCTTCAAGAGCATGGGATTGTTGCCCAATACACCATGCCTAGTTCACCCGACCAGAATGGTGTAGCAGAAAGAAGAAACCGAACATTATTGGACATGTTTCAAAGTATGCTTAGCAGCTCCAATCTTCCTAAATCATTGTGGACTGAAGCACTTAAGACGACAGTGTATATATTAAACCGAGTTCCAACCAAGGCTGTTCCTAAAACGCCGTTTGAATTATGGAAAGGTTGGAAACCGAGTTTGCGACATATATGCGTTTGGGGATGCCCGTCTGAAGTGAGAATATATAATCCACAAGAGAAGAAGTTGGACCCAAGGACCATTAGTGGGTATTTCATTGGATATGCTGAAAGGTCTAAAGGTTACAGATTTTATTGTCCATCTCGCAGCACTAGGATTGTGGAATCAAGGAATCCAAAGTTTCTTTAAAATGACTTGATCAGTGGGAGCGATCAAACAGGATCATAGTTTCTGAGAAGGATGATTCAAAATGTCAACTTTCCACCTCAAGTGATAGATTGGTTATTGTTCATAGCACCCCTCAAGTACAAACTGGTGTTGAACAACCAATTGTTGAAGTTCCTCAAGCTACTGACGACATTCCAGTAGATCAGATAGTTCAAGAATTTCCAAGAATTCTTGAACAACGAGTTGAACCACATGCTTCTCAGGAAGATGGTGGTACAACATTAAGAAGATCTAATAGACCAAAGAGATCGACAATTTCTGATGATTATGTTGTGTATCTGCAAGAATTTGACTACAACATTGGAGCCGAAAATGATCCAGAGTCTTTTTCACAAGCCATGAGTTGTAAAGAATCAGAATTATGGTACGATGCCATGAAAGAAAAGATGAATTCTATGAAGAATAATGAAGTCTGGGATCTTGTTGAGTTGCATAATGGTGCAAAAGCCATTGGATGTAAATGGGTCTTTAAGACAAAGAAAGACTCATTGGGCATTATTGAGAGATACAAGGCAAGACTCTTTGCAAAGGGATTCACTCAAGAAGAAGGAATCGATTACACAGAGACTTTCTCTCCTGTATCTAAGAAAGATTCCTTGCGTGTTATTATGGCATTAGTAGCCCATTTTGACTTGGAGTTGCACCAAATGGATGTGAAAACGACATTTCTCAATGGAGATCTAGAAGAGGAGCTTTACATGAAACAACCTGAAGGATTCTCCTCTAGTGATGGTGAGCAATTGGTTTGCAAGCTCAAGAAATCATTATATGGATTAAAACAAGCATCCCACCAATTGTATTTGAAATTTCATAATGTAATTTCTTCTTTCGGTTTTGTAGAAAACATTATGGATGAATGTATATACTTGAAAGTCAGTGGGAGTAAAACTTGTTTTCTTGTTTTATATGTGGATGATATTTTACTAGCAACCAATGATAAGGGTTTGCTGCATGAGGTGAAACAATTCCTCTCTAAAAATTTCGATATGAAGGATATGGGTGAGGCATCCTATGTCATTGGCATTAAGCTCCATAGAGACAAATTTCAAGGCATCTTGGGCCTGTCTCAGGAAACCTATATTAATAAAATTTTAGAGAGATTTTGGATGAAGGATTGTTCGCCAAGTGTTGCTCCCATTGTGAAGGGTGATAGGTTCAGTTTGAACCAATGCTCAAAGAATGAATTTGAAAGGGAAAAAATGAAGAACATTCCATATGCTTTTGCTGTCGGAAGTTTGCACAAGACCTGACATTGCATTTGTTGTGGGAATGTTGGGACGATATCAGAGGGATCCAGGTTTAGACCACTGGAGAGCTGCAAAGAAAGTAATGAGGTACCTTCAAGGAACCAAAAACTACATGCTTGTGTATAGACGGACGGACAATTTGGAATTAATTGGCTACTCAGATTCTGACTTTGCTGGATGTGTTGATTCACACAAATCAACATCAGGATAAATTTTTATGATGGCCGGTGGAGCTGTATCATGGAGGAGTGCCAAGCAGACCTTGATTGCCACTTCCACTATGGAAGCCGAGTTCGTCTCCTGTTTTGAGGCTACTTCACATGGTGTATGGCTTAAGAGTTTCATTTATGGGCTTAGAATTATGGATTCCATCTCTAAGCCATTGAGAAAATATTGCGACGATTCAGCTGCTGTTTTTATGGCTAAGAACAACAAAAGTGGGAGTCGAAATAAACACATTGACATTAAGTATTTAGCTATAAGGGAACGTGTTAAAGAAAAGAAAGTGGTCATTGAGCACGTTAGCACTGAGTTGATGATCGCTGATCCTTTGACTAAGGGCATGCCACCATTTAAATTCAAGGATCATGTAATGAATATGGGACTTGGTTCCATTATGTAGTTTCTCATTGTATGAACAATGTTATTTTTAATGAAATTCTTAATTATTGTGATGTTTTTTCTCATATTTATGTGCACCTTAATTTGATTTGAGAGAATTCATCTGTGTAGGACCAAGAATAAACATAGGGTTTATTCATTAAGAAATTGTTGCCACATAAATTTTAATAGAAATAAATACATAGTAATACATGGAAGATAATACTCGTCATTAGAGGACTTATCGCCATGATTCATGTATCTATTACTTAATACAGATTATCAATGGGTTTTAAGATGCGACATTAAGTTTGGAAATATGGACCAAGTGGGAGAATGTTACGCTCCCTCTCCCAGTTATTTCTGGAAATAACTGTAGTAGTTATTTCTGGAAATAACTGTAGTAATTATTTCTGGAAAGCAAATGCAGTGATTTCCTTAATTTATGGAAACCAACTGCAGTAATTTCCTTAAATTACGGAAATCAACTGCAGTTAATTAATTTCTTGTTGGGAGCTTCTGAAGTGGTCCATTACTCCCACTGCAGTTCTCTACCATGATTTGTGGAACACTTAACACATAGCCAATAGAAGCTTGATGGAAGCTTGGCTATAAATATTTCTGTTTGGTCCCCAAGCTCACTAACTTAATCTCCTTCAGTTTTTACACCATCAAGTTAGAGTGAGCAAAGCTTGGAAGTTTCTGCATTGGCGTGCAAGGCATAAGGCATCTTTCTCCTGCAGATTTTCTATATAGTGAAGCAGCCTGAAAGCTTTGCATAAAAAATACATTGTGAGTAGCATCAATGGCTGGAGGTATGATTTATTGGGCATTAAAGTTTTTATTTTTCGATTCTTTTAAAGTATTTATTCTGCATTAAGAATTTTTATTTATTCAGCTTACAGAATTAACGTAGTTAAGGGACGTGCGAAACTTTAAAATTTCTATGATCCAACTCTATTTGACCTTGGGTCATCGCTGAGCCACATTTGGCCAGAGCATCAACCATAGAATTGAAATGCCTATAAACATGGATAAATTCTAAATCCTCAAACTGAGAGGATAACAAGAAGATCTGATGAAAGATAATGATGCCAATCTAATCTTCCCAATGACCATTTTTAATTCTTTTCATCCAATATATAAATTTATACACCATCTCTCTTTTTATATAAACCAAAGAAACCTACTTTTTATTATTTTTTAGGAAAAAAATCCTTTAAAATCCACTTTTTAATTAAACGAAAGAACAATCAACCTATTCTACAAATATGCAAGGTTGGGTCAGAGCTTCATAAGAAAGTAAAAGTTTTGTGACAACTCGCAACTAGAGTTGGGGATGAATCATCGGTGGTTAGTTCGGGGTCAGGCTTCCTGTGAGGTCAGAGGTCGGGTTGATGAAACAAAGTTTCGCATGTTTGAAGGGTTTTGACTATAGGTTGTATCCACAATTGCAATGCAAATACCCACATGATCTCTGACTTGGTTCTCATCTCACTGCTGACTATCTTGAATATTGTCATTATCTCGAATTTTGTGCCACCACTTGGAAAATAAATACAAGCACCTTTTATAAAGTTTTACTCGGTTTTATACTATCACAGAACAAACTCGATGCCATGATGAATATACTGCAAAGGAACACAACCTGATTAACTTGCCACATGCTTGATGTCGCTTTAACTGTACACCTAAGGATGTAGAATTATGCTGAGCCTAAAATAGAAACTTAAACAAAGATCTAGATTAATCTTGAAATACAATGTTCGAAGCAATTTAAACTAATACAGGGTATGAGTAACCAAACAAAAAAAATGGGAAAATCTTTGGAACTAGATTAATGTCTTTCTTCATAGAATACCCATTTTTTTAGAGTAGAAAAAAAAATAGAGCTTTATTAGAAAAAAATTCAGTTTACATGGTCTATATGCTTTGCATACTTCAGCATGGCGCACAACACATATAACAACATAATATAAAAATTAGAAAAATTCTAGAAAGTCAAAAGGATACATCAGAAATCTACCATGGAAAGAAACCCCCAAAGAAAACATCACGAGAGAAAAAAAGTGTCCGCCATGGAAAACATAACAATATCCAGGAAAAACATAGAGAATTCCATACATAATAGCGAAAACAACAAAAAGCATAAAAAATGTAAAGTGACAATGTTGAAAAAGTTACATTTAATAAGGCATGACCATGTGATCATTTTCTAGAACGGTCCCTTGTGAAATTTTGGAGAAGTGAATGTATCCTTCTACGTCCCTAAGGCCCAAGTTTGAAAGTGAGAAAAAAACAGTGTTGAACATGTGGAAGATATGTTGCATCTGGATATCTTGGAATTATTGAATGAGAGCTTGTATGCGTGCCTTCCAGTTCCCGAGCATATGAGGATCACACTGTGTTGTGGCAGAAATTCCCTCAATGACGGTTTTAGAGTCCCCATATATGTGAATGCATTTTACCTGTTTACTAATAGCGAACCAGAGAGGACCCCATAGTGCCATCAACTCAGCCTTAGTGTTAGTGCCCAGGCCACCATACCAATGTAGTATGAAAACCAAGTCCATATCTAAGAGAAGAATGAAACCACAACCACATTTTTGACCATCAAAGTAACTAGCAGGCTGTATAATGGGGGGGGGGGATGTCAAGGTGTCAATTCGGTGTTTGTTCTGGCCCCTAATTCACGTGCTCTATCCATATCTGAATTTTTGTGATAATACTGAATACATTATGTTTCCAGCCCCAAAATATAGCATGGTTCCAGGTCTTCCATATTTCCCATAGAACAAAATGAGGGACGAAAGTGAGATAACATTCGCGCTCTAGCCCACATTTAAGACATGTTTCAGTAGAATTAAAATGGCTGGCAGCAATGCCAAAGGAGGAGAGGACAAAATACCAAACTTGCATGGAAAAAGAACAAGTGAAAAACAAGTGCTCCACAGATTCATGTTCAAAAAAACATAGCAAACATAAACCATGACTCAAGAAGCCTCTTTTGCAGAGGTTATCCCATGTGAGGATTGTATTCCTCCAAGCGTGCTAGAGGAAACATATGATTTTGAGGGGATCTTTAGTTTCCAGATAGGAAGAAACTAGTTGGTGGCTGGAGCCCCCAGTTTCTGTTGCATGATATGATGATATGCTTCTGAAACAACCATAGAACCATTGTGAGTAACACCACCCCAGGAGATATAGTCACTAGCCAGTTTCTTGCACAAACCCACATCTCTAAGGACTTGTATGAGGTGATTCCATTCCATAGCCATGAGGCTCCACAATCCGATCTGAGTAGCCTGTGTCCAAATAGGCATACAATGATCCCAGTTCAAGGTAGAAAATACGTGTGAGATGAAGTGAGTTTATGGTATCCATGGAAAGACGACATATTTCATTACTCGACACTCAAACTCTCTAATTCTCCAAACTATTTGAACCTTTCGTTGAGTTACAAATTCTACTTTTAATACAAAATAACAATAAGTTTATATCCACTAATTATGGATCTAATTACTAAATATAGAAATATCCAAATAATAAAATAGTTACCATCTCTATAATAATTAAATAAAATAAATTCATATTTTATAACAAATACATAACAATTCAAAGTAAATACTCATTCTCCTAATTATTTTAAATAATTAAAATAATTCAGGAATTTTTTTTTTTTTTTGGTAGTAGTAAATGAAAATTTGACCATCGTGGTCAAAATGAATTCACTGATGGTATAGATGGGAGATATTCACGGATGGTGATGCTCCATATAGATGGGAGATCAAAGATTAACGCACGTTTAGCCTTGACCCCTGGCGAATTATTACCATCCAATCACCAAAAACCAGAATACTAGATACATTTATTTTCAATGTCATTTCCAGTGCTTTCCAAAAAACCAAAAACTCTGTAGATTGTTTGGCACATGTCCCAAAACCTATGCAAATTTTGCTTCAATTTTTTCATGGATGTCAATAAGAACCCCTCAGGCTCTTACCTCCTCTGCAAAACTTATCAATAATTATAAAATAATTTTACTTTAATATTTATTAATATATATATATATATATATATATATATATATGGGGTAGTGTAACTTATAGACAAAATACATTTTTTTCACTTGAATTCACCAAAATTAGGCAATACAATTTCAACATTTTTTGTTGTTTAATATATATTTTTGAATGTATAAATAGATGAACACTCTGAAAAACCCAGGGCACTCAAATTATGCAAATTAACAATTTAAACTTGAATTTTTAAAAATATGTATAGGATTTTGATGCCTAAATTTATAATAACTTTAATTTATTTGTTTCTCATAGAGAGTTCAATTAGCAATCTATTATGTAAATTGTGAATATAATACAATATAATGTTGAATTATTTAAAAAAATATTTGATTCAAAACTAGATTTGATTATCACAGAAAAATTTTATATACATTTTGTAGATCACAAAAGCAAAATTCATAGTAAATATGTGTTTACTAACTTAATTATACATTTAATAGCAATTTAATATATTTTAAATATTTCATTTTATTAATATTATTTAAGTTATTTTAAAATATTAAATTTTTTGGGTAGAAATGTTTTAGACCAAAACTAATCCCACAATTTATAAACAAACTAATAAACAAAATCTTTTTATAAACAAACTAATAAACCAATTTTTTTTTTCCAAATTCCCAGAATGCAAATCACTTAAACCAAACATGTTTTATAAACCAACAATTTATTACATTTATCAATATACATATAAATATTTTTTACTATTTCACACAATTTTATATATATATATGAAAATTTATATAAATATTATTATCTATTCGAATATTGAATAATTTTTTTTTTTTTTCAAATAATTTGTGCATATTTGTTTATTTGTTTTTAATATATTTATTTTAATCGTTTGAAAAATAAATATTTATTTTTAATATTATTGCAATTTTTTTTCAAGCATTTGATGAATAATTATTTCTCAATTATTTGATTTGATCATAATTTGAACGTATTGTATTGTTGTAGATGGATATTTTTTCTATCATAATTTTTGGATGTAGTTGCAATATTTATGCCATGAATTTTAGATATTTGTGGAGTGATTTTTCATTGTTAAACTTCATATGACAACCAACCAAAATTAAAATATTTGAAAATAACTAAATGACATATTTACCATTAATTACTAACTATCATACTTTAAGAAAGTATTTGCAAAGAAGAAAGAAATAGAAGAATACGATAATAAGGAAGTTACTACACACTATTATTCATGTGTTAAAGTAAATGTGCATACTTACCAGATAAATGAATACAAGAATCTCAAGATGGATTTCAACAACAAGTTTATTTGGAAGAGAAGAGAATTTTGGGAGAGTGGAAAGGGTTATATGCACTTCAAAACAAATGTATGGAGGAAGAGATATGAGATTGGAAAACAATTAAAGTGATTTTTGGACTCTTAGTTTGTCCAATGATATTATATGGTTATTAATTGAAACAAATTGAGAAAATCCAAAAGTTCTTGATTATGAGCAAGTTCAAAATAAAAGTTCGGTTCCTTATGAGACAATGTTGAGTGAAACATGAGCAACTCCCATAGAAGCAATTGCTATGGTGCCTCTTATAAAGTATCTAAAAAGAATTGAGAAAATGGGACAAGGTAGATGACGGAAAGTTATCTTCAATGAAGGCATGAGTGAAAGAAAGAAATCATGGATAAGACAAAACAACAAATGGATGCACAAATGAAATATTTACCTCAATGCATGTCCCACAAATAGCAAGGAGTTAAAGAATTTTGTTATGGATAAATTCAGTAAGTGGATATGGGAAAAAGAGTTGGGTAGAAAGAAGAAGTACTATGTTCAAGAATTCAACCCCACTTGTGATCTCCAACAAAAAGAGTACATTGGCACTAACATTTCACGGGGAGAAAAGATTCTTATTTCTTAATTAAGAACTGACTCGCTTCAACTTAGGTGTGAAAAGAGACAGTGGAATAGACCTAAAGAAGATTGGGAATAACTAGTGTGTACTTTTTGCACTTATAAGACAATGGAATTTTGATTTTGAAATGTGATACTTTCAAAAATATCAAAGACAATTATGACATTGAAAAGCATTGTCTTTTCAGTGAAAACACTATAAATTGTCCTAAAACAATTGTTTAAATAATTTACTTAATTTCATATAAGCATACAAAAAAATATTTTTATTCCCATTATTTAAATAAATTAATTTAATTTCATATAATCATAAACCTAATTTAATACTGTTTTATACTTTAAAAATGTTCGAAAGAAACTTGAATTACAATATAATTAGAATGTCTTATTTCTTTTTTAAATGTAGATTTCTATTTCTATAAATTTTTTACATCTTAATAAAATTAGGAATTACTTTGTATATCTTCATAATTTTATTTAGCATTTGTATTTTATCATATCTTTAAAATGCAATAAGGCCCTTCGCCATACTCTTAGGTATGGTAGTAAGCTTTGTTGAGTTGGAATTTAAAAGTAATCTAAACATAGGGAGCTTCAAACTAGAATTTCAAGAGCAAGATTGAGTAGAGGAAACTCTACATATGTAGTAAGTTTATAGTGTGTTTTTAATTGGTTAACTATAATTGAACTTGCTTAAGTACAAAATGTTCATAAGGCATTAGTCATCGGTTAAGGGTATTGAAAATATTGTAATTGCTTTTCAAACGCAACAATTATTGGGTGAGGTGGGATGTTGAAGGTTTTTCTTGCATATGTGTGTTAATTTAAATGAACATTCTCAATTTTGATGCTTATTTTAATAGATGGTAGTTTTGTTTCTTGCGTCACTCCAATGTTATTATTGTTGGAAGTTTCAATATGATGTCTTGTGGGTCTTTTTTGAATTTTTATTTTGTTTGTCAAGTTGGTTGTGATTCTCTAGACTTGATGTGTGGCTCGAGGAGCAACGACCCAGGGACATCTAAGCTGTCAAAGTTACACGGGGATCACACTCGGCCTGGGCCACACCACCCCTTAGCTGACTAGATTTTTTAGCATGTCTCCTCCCCCTAGCACAAGGCACAACCACCCCCCATGAGGTTTGATCCTGGGTCGCCTTGCCGACAAGACCTATTCTCAACCAATTGTGTTAGTGGGACTTGATGACCCACTTTGACTTCTTGATGTTATTTGAATATCTCAAAACTTGTAAGCTATTCGTCCAACAAAACAAATCCCTATTCCAGGGAAAATTGTAATGATGTAATTCTATTTTAAAGTATAGAAACCTTACCAAACCTTGCTAATCCTTAACATGCAAATTATAAAATGTTTAGTGATATTTTTTTGTTAAAAAGTAAAAAATTCCCAATATTTTATACAATTTCAATAAAATTTTGACATATTTTTTGGTAAAGTAATTTATATCATAGATTTTGTGTGAATGATTTTTATGATAATGGAAATTAACGAATCTTGGATGGGGAAAAACATGGATCTTAGCCATTGGAAAAAATTGTCCCCTAAAATTTTCCTTACCCATTACACACTAATATACTTATTCTTATATTTTGACAATTTCAGGTACTTAAAGAGGTTTAACATGCAAAATGAACCAAGACAATAAAGATGAAGAATACCATTAAGGTAGAGAAGCACTTACAAATACTTTTTGAAAAAGGAATCACTCCACATACAATACTTATTACAACACAAATTCAACATGCTCAATATAATGATATCCATGCACATATATGCTTTCTCATGAGTATTCCTAGATGCTCATGTCATCTTCCCCTTATTATTATATTCCACAAATTATTACATACCAACCACTTTGTGGAACTCGTTTAATGAGTATGACCACATTATCAATGAGTTCACACACCCTATTTAATGAGACCCAATTCAATAAGTATGACCAAATTATAGTAATTAACCTCTCTAACTAACTAATAATTTGTAACAATTTTGTCAAAATAAGATAAAGTTAAAACAACAAATAAAATTCCATAGTAACCAAGTCCTTATCTAATCTATAAATCCATTAATTTTTTATATATATTGAAAAAAGTTACAATTTAAATTATAGAGTGATCTTGCAAATATATTTAATAAATTATTGTTATGATCCACTTTATGTTTTATTGCACCGACACACTCTCCAACCTAGTATGGTAGAGGTGTGTGTGTGTGTGTGTTTTCCCCGAAGAAAAATACCCATAATTTCATTCATATTTAAATAATTGAATTTACATTCTGCATATACACTTCAAGAGTGTATTCACATAATACCCCAACAAAGAAAATTTATAAAAAGAGCTTGCCCGCAGATAAAACTGATAAAACTATGCATTTTTTCATTAACAAAACCTAAAAAAGAAAGAAATAATACACTGCTAAAACTACTAGAAAATGTAGCATCACGCATAAAATCCAATTTGTCTATGAGTGAGAAAAAATTGTATTATGAGAGTAAAAAATACGTATGTGTCCCTCCCAACCCTAAAAATTGCTACACTACTAAGAGCAAGTATTAAATAGATATATATCAAACAAAAACATAATTGTCCATGTGCATATAGTATAATAGGACTGCCCATCAAAAAAATACAACTAAAACATGAGCTATAAACATATCCAAAAGAAACAAAAAATTAATATATGTGGATCCATGTGTTAGCATTTTTATTTTGCATCTGGAGCCCATCATGTGTCCCTGAATGGATGGTGCAAGTACTCATACGACTGACCATTTAACTATTCAGTTATAAACTAAAGATTCTTTTCCAAAAGGAGACCTTCTTTTACTGGTAGTCTGCTACATGGTTACTTTTCCTGTAAATATGTGAGCATGAAAACAAAATTGAAGGTATCAAAAATACACATGACATCCTTTAGAATAGGCAATAGAAAGATGTTCCTACAAGAATTAGTGTTATTGAGCCAATTTATAGATAGCATTGAGTCCCCAAATATGTGTAACTGAGTGTAACTCTTCTCTTGAGAAAACAAAAGCTTTTCTAGGCCAAGAGTTTCGCTTGATTATTTGACCTAGGTCCCAAACCCATTTTGACTTTCAAGCCACGATCAAGTGAAAGGAATAAGATAAACCATCCTCCAATGTTCTGACCATTATTGATAAACGCACCATCAAAGAAAACCCATAGGTTAGAAATACCAATTCTTTCAGGTATTATCGCTTTGGGGGCTGCATTACCCTTTTCCCGAGGATCATGACTTAACATAGCCAAAACTTCATCTTCAGTGCACATAGGGACCGAAATCTTATCTTGGAAAACCACCCTGTTTCTGGCCAACTATACCCCACAAAAAACAATGAGAGGTAGAGCTTTGAACATATGAAAACTGGGGTTGGTACACCAATTTATCTAGGAAGCCTCTGGATCCACCCTTTCCCAAGGAATAAAGTGTCTCAGAGCAACACTACAAACCTTCCATACATGTTTATAGAAAGGGCAAGCCATAAATAGATTAAATGTACTTTCCCCATTATTTTTGACATGAAAAACACCAACCAAGCTCAAACATGTACCTTCTCTGAAGAACATCCTAGGTGGAAACCTTATTCATCATAAGACACCACATGAATAATTCTTATTTTGGGGGGCATTTTTCTTTCCATACCGCCTTTCGCCACCATTTTTTCTCCACTTCCACTCTATTTTCCATAAGGAAAATGAATCCCAATTTTGGAGAGTAGGATCTGAAAGAGGAGATACTCTAAATAAGTTCATTAGGTATTTCTATCATTCTAATGTGACTATTAGATAAATCTTGCAAGTACTCCTTCCATGAAACCTGATACCCCCCCTTTAAACCAATCTCCCCGACTGAAAGAAATCATTGCCGCCAAATAGATGTAAGATCAAGATTTTATATGAGATAATTTTTTTGTAACCCTTGTCTATGATAATATTAGTTAAAGGAAGAGGAAACATGTGACTCATGCCACCACCAGGCCATGGATCAAGGCCAAGTATTACCCTACCACCTCTACCTACCTGTAAGGCTAAACCACTTCCAATGATATAGAAAGAATTGAAAACTTCCCTCCAAATGATTGATATATTTGATCTTGGTTTGTCTGAATTTTTTAGCCAATATTCTAAAGAGCTAGGAGAAATGTACTTGTGGATGACCACCAACCTCCATAGGCTTTATGTTGAGATTAGTCTCCAATTGCATTTGGAAACCAAAGCTTTTGAATTTTGGAATAAGTTATTTAGACCCAAACCTCTGAGGGTTTTAGGCTTTGCAATAATGTCCCAATTGACCCATGGCAACACCCCTGAATCATTTTTCCCAGCCCAAAGGAAGAAATAGCACAATTTCATAATTTTTTCCAAGATTCATTTGGGGATATAAGCTAAATAAGCCCAATATATTGGAATTTCTTCTAACATGATTTTGTGAGAACTAGGTGGTCTGCTCTGGAAAGCTATCTATGGAACCAACAATTCAAATTTTTTTCTACCTTGGAAATGATCCAAGTCTAGTATGCTTCGCTATAACAATTGGGTTTCAACTAAAAACCCAAATATTTCAAACCCTGCTCCAATGGATTAGAATCATAAGGGATAAATTGAGAAATATGACTAATCTTTGCATTAGATAGATTTTGGTGATGTATAGTATATTTATGAGAATTAATAGAGACCCTAGTGGTGCGCCTAAAGAGAGTTAAAATCTCCAAAAGCATCTATATCTCCCAAAATTCACCATTACAAAATATAAGAATATCGTCGACAAATAGGAGGTGGGTGATAGTCAAATTCCTTGCAATGAGAGAGTTGTGAAAATCCCCATGCCTCTTAGCATCATATGAAAATATGACTTAAGCCCTCAACCACAAACAAAAAGATAAGAGGAGAAAGAGGTAAACCATGTTGTAAACCTCTTTAAGTGTAGAAAAAAGGGGAAGTTGAACCATTTATGAGGAACACAAAAGAGATTGATTGTATATAGCTCATAAACTAGTTTATTAAATAAAGACAGAAGCCCATATGGGTAAAAAGGAGCTTGGTAAAAACCCAATTTACTCTAACATGGGCCTTAGATAAATCAATTTTAACAACTTCCCCTTTCATATTTTTAGTTTTTATGCTATGTATACCTTCGTGGGCCACACTGATTGCTTCATGAATTTACCTCCCCTCCAATACAGTGAACTACTCTAGGGAGATGAATCTAGAAATAATGGGAATGAGTCAGTATACAATAATATTATAAATGGAATTACATATGGAAATGGTTTATAAGTCCAAGAATGAGAGAGGATGGTTCACTTTTGGAATAAAATCAATGAAAGTTGACTTAAAGGATAGATGGATTATACCCTCCTTTCTGGACTTTTTGATTACCCCTAAGAGATTAGGGACTACAATATCACAAAACTATAGAAAAATTCACACCCCAACCTTATGGACCAATACTTTTATCTCCTTGGAAACTATGTAACACTGCTTAAAGCTCCTCCATAGATACCTCCATTATTTCCCTACTTTCTTCTTCATCCAGCATTCTAGGAAAGTGCTTTTTAATTTGAGTTACGTCAACGATTGATGTTTCTGGAGATGCTCTAAAAATATCTTGGAAGTGTCGTTTACTTAGATTTTCCATCCCATCAAAGGATGAGACCTCAATACCATTTTCATCCTACAAATTCCAGATGATGTGCACAATTTTTTGGCCTTTAGAAAAGGCCTGATTTTTTATTTTATTTGTGTTTTCATCACCACTTTTTAATCAAATGGATATGATTTTTAGGAATCACTCCTCCTCCCTAGATACAAGAAGGTCTATATTTATTTTTTCAAGGTTTATGTGGATCACATTGGACTCATGGGAAGATAATCCATCCCCTTCTAAGTTTGAAATAGTTTGGAGCTTCCTTTCCATTCCTTCAAACTCTTGGAGATCCAAAAATTTCTTCCTTTTTTCCCTTTCCTTCTTCTTTTGTTTGATCAATTCTAGATTAGCTTCGAATTGGGTTGTTGCCAGTGAAACCAAAAGGAGAGAAAATGGTATTTAGTGGGACTTTACTAGGGTTAAGAAATCCTCATCCTTTAACCATACCAAACTAATATTAAAAGGGTTGGATGGTTTCTTGGGGGACCCTTTTATGTTTAATAAGATGGGGGAGTGATTCGATATGAATCCCTCACTAGTCTGTTGTTTGATCATAGGAAGAGAATGAAAAATACCTTTAGTGAGTAAGAATCTATCAATTCTCTTTGCAACTCGATCTTCTCTAGAATGATAGTTCCTTCAGGTAGGATATATTTTAGTTGGTTCCACATCCACCAACATACTGCAAGCAAGCCTACTCTGAATATAGTCACTAATGAATTTTTCCTATCCCAAGGGCCCTAAGGTTCAAAAGGACCCAGTGAGAAATCCAGATAACCACTAATGATAACATTAATTGATTGACGGAGAGCTCTATTGAGAAGAATATCCCATAAGTATATGCAGTTTTGGGTTGGGACATTATTATATGTTAATCAATGTAAGAGATTGAGTCATAACTATAGAAGAGACCTCAATACCCATAATGGACTCCATGCTTTAGAGTTTTGAAACCTAAATTTTATGAGGTTTCCATCCCACCACAAGCTGCCCCTGATTAGCCAAAGGCATCAGGGGCCGAGAAATTCCAATCCTTGAAGAGGGTTTCAAGGCACATGGTTATCTAAATACTACTACCAAGAGTTTCCTGAAGAAATATGATAACCGATTCATTTGCATCGACAAGTCTCTTCAAAGTTTGGTTTTTAAGGGGACAAGTGATACCCCAACAATTGAAGGACATAATTTTAATTTGCGTGACCCCATATAGGTTGGGCTAGTTTTAATGGATCCTCCAATAGATAATTTCTTTCCAGCAAAAAGTTCTGCACAAGATTTCTCCTTGGATTTGGAAAGGAATGATTTCCTACCTCAAATTTGACCTTCCACAGGGGATAGTCAAAGTTGTCACAAGCCTGAGACAAAACCACCCTTCCAAGGGACCACTAGTTGAGAAACAAGATTATATAGGACAACAGTGAACTCATGTATATCAAATGGGGTAAAAGAAGAAGAGGATGATAGAGAGGACATGTCATTCAGAGCATTTGGGAAAATGGAAAATAGCTGGAACAAGAAAGATAAAAGAAATCCAAGAAGGGTGACAAGAAATGGCTACATAAAAATACTCAAATATCATAGGAACTAACGACTAAGATTGAGAATAAGAAAAAAAAAACATCATTGATAATAGGATTTGAGAAGGGAGAGGGGGAATCGATGAGGTACCTTTGGAATATGAAGCCATATGAACTGAAGGTCCGACATCAGGCCTAGAACCCATTTTCATCCATTGAGTTGTTTGATCATCTTTGTCATGTCCGCGTGAGTTCAAACTAGATGTAGGAAGTAGCAGGTCCTGTGATTGGACCCCATGCTCGTTTCGACCAATCAGAGATGAAATTCTTGTTCTTTTTTCCTTCTTGTGCATGGGGAGCATGCAATATTTTGTAAGTTGCCCATGTTTATGGAACCTCCTGCATCTGTAAGGGACTCCTTCATAGTCCAAATCCAAGGGAGAAACATGAGGACCTGTATCAATTGCAATAGGAAACCCACCACAAATATCTGCAATGATTAGGATCCATGCCATGTACATATCGCTAAAGATGAGATAAAAGGAGTCGTGCTCTAGGTAAATTGCCAGAAGATTTCAATATCACGAAAAATAATCTTGTGCCACGGATGAGTAGGGAGACCTGAAATTATAACCCATAGATGAAAAATGTCAATTCATTCATGCCTAGCATTGAATAGGTGGGTTCAAGCTTTGATGAAAAACATGCGAAAAGTAAAATTTCCAAACCCTACCTATGGCTTGTTTGGAATCCTCTTCAACTTGGAAAACTATATGCACCCATCCTTTGGCTAGAACCTTAACAATCAAAGAGTTTTTAATAGAGGGTGCATTTTAGACTCAACCCATTCAGTAAGTGATGCAGCCTAAGCCATATTTACCCACATAATGTATTACTATACATGTCCCAAATTTCCCATATCATAAATGGTTAAAACTGCGATTTTCCTCTATGTGGATCTGTGGGTTAGGGCCCACGATTTGGACGAAATAGTTCACTTATACAACAACAAAATTCTTCCCAACACTGTGGCAATTCCTTATTTTAAGTTTGATCAGATCATTAGGATGATCACGATCGATCTCTCTCATCTGATAGGATCTGAACACATCTAATCTCCACCGTCTATTTCACTCACCCCCAATCCGATAGATATCGTACTCCAACTAGCACAATATATAACACCCTGAAAACACACGAGAAAAGTGGTTTTCTCCACCCGTCGGTGTGTTACGTGTCACCTCCTTAGGTTGATTGCATCCGTTATAAAAATACCATTTACTATATTGAGACCATGCGATATACAATTATGGTTTTGAAAGAACATTTTTACCATTCGGCGTGTTATTCACCCGATTAATTATACAGTTACCTTAACACTTTGATGGATCACTATCCTTATTCTGCTATGCAGTGAACGCTAGATATCCATTGAATGGCCATGTTATATTAATGGATCACCGTCGATCCATTCTATGATCGATGGTTGCTTATCTATTTTTTGGAATACACAATCCCATACAGATTCAAACCGGTACACAACGAAAAATGGTTGTGTGCTCTCTCTAAAATACACAATCTCACGGATTAATAAAAATTTATAGTTCGTATACACAACGATAGAAATTCATACTAACAAACCCAAGATTTCATTTATTTTCGAATTTGAATTACAACAAGGCTTATATGAGCTAGGTCACCTTCTCGTGCTTGATGTTACATGCCGTCTGGCCTCTCTCTGTTCTTCTCACCTACAAACCTATGTTATGTAGAATTACTCTAATTCATATACATTTTATAAAAAAATCACTCAATACACACCACATGAACTTATAATTTATTCTCTGTATTAATAAGCACGTATATACATAGAAATTTCTTGCTCTGGTCTGATTTTCTAATCAGTTACCTTTTTCCTTTTGTCGTAGGCTTATAGTCAAACCTTAACTATTCCCTACTCTAAATTTTGAATTATGTATCTGATTTGATCTGATCATGCCCCCTTTATGCCTTTGAGGTTTACAATTTATACAAATGGATTCTACAACCAATTCTGGTTTAGATCCAAAACTTGCTCAACAAAATCTTAGGAATCCTCTCAAATCCACAAAATCAGGAACTAATTCCTAATCTAAGATTTACAATTAATTTCTAAATCTCTCAATCCCTATGAGCTCTCAACTAGCCTAAATCTCTCATGTTCTCCATCATTCAAGAAAATTTACAAAATGCCTCATAATATCTAATCAATTCTTATTCTAAATACCTCTCATTAAAATCACTCAAAACATTAATAATTACATTAATTTAATACATAGGAAACCAAATTCATTGAAAACACAAGACCCCATATGTCTACTAAAATATAATGAAATTTCTGAGCCGGATGCTCCTGCATCAGTAAGAAAAGAAAATCCAAATTTCAGTCCTCCAATCCTACCAACCAATGACATTTGACTTACGACATTCGCCTGTTTGTTGGAAATGTTGTCATTGATGGCAAAGGAGTTGGCAAAGGAGGAGCATCTGAAACAGTAACTAGGAAAAGAGAAAAGCAAAGTAGCAGAGAACAGAGGCAGCAAAGAGGAGGCAGAGGCAGCATAGAAGGAACAAAGGCAGCAGGAGATAGATGACAATAGAAGAGGGCCATTTAATAGCATATCTGGAGAGACAGAGTAATGCATATGCCAAAATTTAATAGCAGATTTGGAGAGACAGAGTAATGAATATGCCTGATGTTCGGATATAGTCCTGATTGAATTAGAGTGTTAATCTCTGTGTAAAGAATAAATCTTTGGACTCTATTTGGCTTATGCAATTTCGAGCAAACCCTATATGTAGAGGACTCTGGAAATCGGTTTAAGAGTCTATCTGTAGGAATAGGCTTTGAATTCCAGTAAATAAATGTATGAGAAATGCAAGGCAAAATTTCCCTCCGTGTGTCGGAGAAATCGACTTCATGTCGATATTGTGCTTGAATGCGCTAAGAACTGTAAGCAAATTCTGTGTATTATGTATGAAAGAAGACTCTGTGTCGGGCTTTAGATGGAGTTCAATTTTGGATAAATCATGTAATAATGGCTCGTATTTGAGGTTTTGGATTGTAATCGAAAGCATCAGTCTCTGTGAAGAAAGTTCTCTTGCTAATGTAGAACCATAGAAACCCCTTTGAAACTGAATCCCACATAAGTTGCCATTGCCATTGTCATTCTCGTTAGAATCGACTTGTTTAAGGAAGAAATGAGTCCGTTGTGAGCCATGCTCTGAAACAGGAAGTTGTGGATCGATTATGGTTGCAATGAGTATCGTGGTCATCGCAGAACTCAATGCGGTCGAATAATCCATGGGGGTTACTATAAGTCGTGTTCTTCTGCAACAAATGCAGACTTTTGAACTACAACCAATAGTTGGATGATTGATATGGAATGGAGCATAAACAAAATAGAGGCAGAACCAGAGTTAAATGTGCAGTGTGAATGGAGCTATGCATCGTAACAAATGAAAGCACCATGGTAAAATACTAATAAACCAAAGAGTCAACGTATAAAAGAATGGAATTGTGAGCAGAAGCGGAACCTTGAGCGAAGGAGAGGAACCACGAGCGGAATGAACAGTGAAGGGGGTTTCCAGTTTTCATCGCACCGCTTTCGTCGGGCAAGCGGTATTTATGAAATCGGAGTGATTCCATAGAACGAGCGACACGCTTCCTTGAACGAATCTGCAAAACCACTCTCATTGCGCGCCATCGTGCGTTATCGTCCGTGCATCTTCACCGAGCGATATCTGTCAGATCAGTGTTGGCTGTGCGATATGTTATTAACCGTCGATTGAAGAAATGCATTAACAAATGGGCTCCACGGAATATGTATGTATTATAATATGCATCGAGATTGATATGAAGGTTTAATATGGTGTATTAACGTAGATACTTATGTGTGATGGGGTTTCCTTTATTCAATTTATTATAAAGTGGGCTATCACATTCTACGCAGTGGCCACTATATAATACATTTTATTATAAAGGTTGAAGGTTGACCCGAATTCTTATTGCATATAAATGAAATACAGTCTGATGTTATAAAGGTTATAAAACTTTTGATTGGGGAGAAGATGTTTGTTTTTATTAATAAGTCAAAGCGTTTCTTGTAAATACGGAAGCAAAGGTTAAATTGTTGATGGTTCATTATAAGGATTGTGAGTACTGATATATCCGTGTTGGTAAATGAGTTTTATAAAACGCTGAGAGTTATTAAGCGGCAGTTGTACATACAGTAGTTATATAACTGCAATAAACATGGAACTACATAAAAGAGAAAATGAAAAAGAGAGTGAGGTTGGATGAATGAGGAAGGAAAAGAGGAAGAGAGGAGTGTTATTCGAAATATACACTGTAATTGAATGAAATTTTTTAACTGTTTATATTGTTTGTGATGTAATTGGCAAGTCTCCGGAGAAAGATAAAATCCCACTGTAAAGTTGAAATGGTACATTTCTTTGAGTAAATTGATAAAAGAGAAGAGAATGCAGAATTGAAGAAAAAGAAATAATCAAGCAGATATGAAGATTGGAGTACAGTAAAAGAAATAAAAGGTACAGAACAGAGCTGATATCCAAGGTAAATCAACAAATGTTTCTTTATGAAAAAGAGGGAGTTGAAGCTTCCTTGCAAGTTGTAGCTTGCAGAATTTGAGGTTGGAGCCTCCTGTAGGTTGGTGCTTACAGAAAACCAGTGGTGAGAGGGAGTTGGAGCTTGCCTTTACATCACAACAATAATAAGATTAGGTTTTCTCCCTTTATGGGTTTCCACGTATATCTGGTGTCTCTGTGCATGATGTTTATGTGTTGATATGGTTTATATAATCTGCTTAATACTTGCTGCTGTCATATTAAGTGATCCAGGTGGATATTGGTGGTCACCCGCCTATTCCACTTGGGGCTCCACCATTGTCTATTTCAGTTTTTCAGTTTCGGCACAGTTTACTATTTTTAGCAGTTTTTCGGGTCCTAAACTTCTGGAGCCGTTTTGAGGCCCTAAAGTCTTCAGATTCCGCAGCCCTTAGGGGATATTGTATAAATGTCACTAGCATGATGAATAAAGCCATGTAACAGGCCTAGGATATTGGGACTCAATCAGCAAGCGAGTACACCTTGGAGTGTTTTTTTTAATTGGTTAATTATTCTTTTTTTTTAGCAGCGAATAATTTTCTATGTTTTTTCACTCATTGAATTACCCCAAAGCCAGGGTGACAGCTTGAAGGTTGAGCCCCTAATGCATCTTAGTGTCTAGAGTCGATGTATATTACCATGCTAGGTCATCTCTGAAATTTCGCGGAATTTGACTAAGTCTAAGTAGGATTTTTTAATAATTAAAAATTTCCCGCAAAATGAGATTTTTTAATTATTTTCTATGTAATGATGTAAATAAGTGGTCTTCGGAAATGTCTGGGGCGTGTGACCAGTCGAAATTCATCCTCAGAGACCCAGCATTATCCTAGGACCCACTTTGAGGGTCAAAAAACGACTTATGGTCCCTCAAAAGCCGATTTTCCTAATGCCAGTGGAAGAAATGAGAAAAAATTCAAAATAATTCATAATTGGAAAAATTTGGAAAATTTTCCAAAGTCAAAATAAGTCAAATTTTGACATGGCAGATTGAGGGTAAGTCAAAAGTGATGTGGCAAGCATGTGGGGCCCACCATAGGGTACAACTCAAGTCAGAGTCAAAGTTCCAAGTGGCAAGTCAAATGGAAGTCAAAAAAAAAAAAAGTCACGTAATGCCTAAAGTTCAATGATTTAATTTAATTCACATATCAGAAATATGTGGTACGTTTGAAAAGTTTAAAGGGGGACAAAAGGTGTGACATGGCAGCCACTTCATCACCATGAGTTAGTGGGCCAAGTCAAACATAAGTCAGCAAGGCAATATTGAGATATTACGTATGGTAAACGGTTGGATCAATGATTTAATACGTTGTGATGGATATTAAAGTTGGAACTTTAATAAAATAAGTGGGGAATGGCTCCACTCACATTCTTTGTCCACGCATAAGTCATTCAAAGGGAGATACGCATATGCCAAATAAGAATTTCACGCACATGCCAATCAAATTACACGCTGGCCCACTCAGAAATTCACGCAGCAAAGGAAAATCAGCACTTGATTTTAAATTTATTTAATGAGATCTGACTTGAGGAAATCGTGGAGAATGTCTCCACCAATGTAGAGTTCCCTTACCACTTGTACGCTGCCCCTTCAACAGCATCTACGCACAGCAGCTTTCCATCTACGCTGGCAGCCACACAGAGATAATACGCAGCTGTCTTTTAATGGAGAATTTATCACAGCAGTCAAGCGAATATTTTGAGGGAGTTTGTCTCCCATTTACTTCAGTCGTATATGCACTTGGCAAGTGGTTTTCACAGTAATCAACAGTTAAGATATACACACATGAAGAAAAATTTGTACGCTGGCCTGAACAGGAGATAAGGCTGCCATCTACAGGTGTTCTACAACAGTCTACAGCTACTCGTTCTAGCATTGGGATTATCTCCCTTCTCCACTTGTCATTCATTTTTTCATTGGGATTTGCTCCCGTAGTTCTATTTAAATGAGCCTTGGGCTCTCATTGTAACAGTGGATTTTTGAAGCTTGTGCTTATTGTTATTATGCCGAAATTCTTATTGAGCTGAATAAAGAAAAGTCTTTGGGGTTACTAGCTTCTCTTGTGGTGCATTCTTTGGTTGATGAGGTATACTTGTTTCATTTGATATTGTTATTTATCGCAATCTAGTTGTTTTTCTTTACATTTGCCTGAAGGCACTATTGTCTAGGGAGGGGAGATTTGTAGCTATCTCAGATCTCCTTTGGACTTGGTATGTTTTGCGCTCTTGTTGTAGCTTGTTATTTTCGATGAAATGACAAGCTCAACGTGGCCTCTATATGCCAAGTTTCTTTTGCACTAACAATTGGTTTGCAAAAATTGGTGTGTTCAAAGGACAGATTGCCAAGTCCATTAGAGTGTGAAGACTTTTTTCGATTCGAATAAGTCAGCTCCAAGGATATCAGAGGTCTCATAAGTTGTTCAAGCCAACAATCTCATAAGACATCAAGAGATTTATCTAAAAGGGGGTTTCATGAGCCTTTTGCTTCTATTCCATCTCTAAAAAAAAATCTCATATATTTCTTCTCTCATTTGTGCACATATCTATTTTATCTAGCATTTGAGGCTAAGTTGTTGGGTTTAAATCCTAATTCTCACTCACTAAATCAACTCTTTCAAGCTGTTCTTAGTGAGGGAATTTGTAACATAAAGTGTATTTTATACTTGCATTGAGTTCCTAACTATTTCTTTAGCATTCTAACTCTTTTGCTTGTTTGCCTATAGGTGTGCTTGGAAGCAATCTAAGTTTTGAAGAAAGGGAGCTAAAGCTTAGGCTAAGGAACACTCTTCCGTTTGGAACCTCAAATCCAAGTTCCGCCTTATCACTTCACCTCTACTTCTAAATCCTCGTTCTTTTGAGGAATTGTAACCGCCATTCACCTCAAGGCTTTAAGCCTTTACACTTGTAACTTCTCACAAGTAATTTTTTTTTTTTAAAATCTTACACTTGTAACTTTGGGAAAGAGGAAATTTAAAACGCATATTGTAAGCTCTTCCCAATCCCCTCATTTCTATAAGAGGGTCTCACTTTCATTAATAAAGAGCTGACTTTTCTTGAGGGAGCTTGGGAAGTTTTTCCCATGGTATCTCACATACTCATTTAGAGGGAGGAAATCTTCTTGAGTGGGTAACTTTCTTTTGCTTAGTTTTTCTTTTAATTTTCTCAAACTAAATCACTTGCATTCATCATTTCGTTTGCTAATCTAGTCTAGTTGCATGTGAATAACTCATATGTTCATTTCGTTAATTGCTTAGATCACATAGTCATTTAAATTTCCTAATTTGCAATCTCATTTGCCATCACTTACTTATGTTTTGTGATCTACTCCTCATTTGGATAAGTTTCACAACATACTACAAGTAAAGAAGCATAGCATTTCAATTTATGGCAACTTGAGTTATTGTTCTAACTATGAAGCATATTTAATTGAATCATCTCCATCTTTTACATAGCACTTGCAAACTCATTTTCATATCATTTAGGCATTTCACTTTTCATACTAGACTTGCATCTCTAAAATTTACCTCCAACTTAAGTTGGTTGAATAGACGTTTTAGGGACCCTCTACCTCTATGGACTCCTCATTGTGAGATCCAAATATTTGGGCGAGGGTGTGGTCTGAGGATTAGAGTTCAATTGTAACCTTGCTTTAGAACTAATTAATAAAATAAACCAAGAGCACTATCTCATCACATTTACTTGCAAAGTTCCCAAATTTTTTGCTATCTTGACGGTTTAAAGATTCACATGCAAATATTATCTCAAGAAGCACTTTTGATGCAAGCATTTTAATTCCTTAAATTTTGCAACAAGTTTAATTCTATGGTACTTGGAAATTTGCTTCTACATACAACTTCATTGCTTGTTGTCATTTTAATGATCATTATGCTTATGGATAATTGATATATCTCGTTTCATTTGCAAATACCCTTATTTGGTGTTGCAAATTTAATTGCATATTGTGATCTTGGTCTAACACTTCCTTTGTGGGATTATTGTCATTATATCTTGAATTTCATTTTTGAGCAAGCATTTGTTATCTACTATAAAGCACTGGTCTATATTTTGAACACGTCATTGAATATTGCTCATATACTTATATGCTTGTTTACATATTGGAAATCGAGTCATCTTTGATAAGTAATTCCTTCTAATCAATTCTCCTAGAAATCTCCCATCTTTAACTTAGTTTTCCTTTAGGGACCACCCCCCTTAGCTAACCTAGGAGATAGCTTAAACGGAGAGAGTTGGGAATAGGTGACAGCCCCTTCTCTGAGTTCCTTGCCACCAACCACACCTGTGGGGTTGAAGGCTTTTCCCACTAACTGTAGGTAGGTGTAGGCGGCAAGCGATAACATTTTTTGGCGCTGTTGCCGGGGACAAGTCTTCTTGTGCCTGGGAAAACGACTAACTTTTAGTTTTGGCATATTTGAATTTTAGATTTAGATTCTTGCTCAAGTGGCGACTCCACTCAATCCTAATTTTGCAAGAGTCTCTACTAGGAGAAATTCAAGTGGTCTAGTTAGCCCCTCTCTTGATCCTGAAAGGGTTTTTAGAGAGAGGTTAAATAGACTTTCTCATAGTAGAGCTCTTGCTAGTCTTGGGCAAGAGGCTATTTCTGACATTCATTTGTTGTTTCAAGGACAAGTTGAGCCTAACATCATGAATGATCTTTTTGCTCCTTGTAACTTTACTAACATTAATGGCTATCCTCACAATATCCCTGACAAGGCTATTGAAAGGTTGCCTTCTTTTCAAGGTAACAATGCCATTAGCGTTGCATCACATGTGAAGAACTTTAATGTTTGCATCTTTAAGTGGTGTAACGTTGCTAACTATGAGGATGTAAAGATGAGGCTTTTTGTTCTCTCTTTAGAAGAGGATGCTCTTGATTGGTTCACTGAGCAACCTGCAAACTCGTATGATTCTTTACAAGCGATTGTTAATGCTTTCATGGGAAAGTATGGAGAGAGAAGAGAGAATAGTCATTTGATTAGTGCCATTAGCACCATGAAGAAGAATGAAAATGAAACCATGGAGGAGTTTAACAAGAGATTCAATGAATTGGTTAAAAGCATGCCCGCAACTGTTAAACCTCCGGATGAATTTCTCTTATGCTCATATTTAGATGCTTTTGGTGTGGATACCGCTTATGAATTGAGGAGGAAGGAACCTACAACTTTGGGTATAGCTCAAACGGAAGCCTTGAAAATGGAGAGGGCTAGAAAGCAATCAGGAAAATCTGAGATTCCTGGTTACACTAGAGGGCCATCGAAATCAAATGATTCCAAAGGCAAAGGCAAGGAAGAGCCTACCCATGATCCTATTAAGGAGTTAACCCATCTCATCAAGACTATGGAAGCAAATCACACGAATCAAATGAATGCTATCCAAAATCGGTTGGTGGCCATGGAAAGGAATCAGGCGGGGAGATTCCCAAATCGAGGAAATGATAGATGGCAGAAGAGGGGTCCCCCTAATGAACATAGGCCACCAAATCCACTTGAGTCTACTAACTTAGTTGATGATTCAATGCCTTATTGTAGACCATGTGATGACTTGCATGATGAACTCACTTGTCCTTACGCAAAAAGGATCTTAGATGGTGAAATGGCTAGAACAAGTGAACAAATCAATGTAGTTGGAAAAGAGCATCATTTGTCCTTGGATAATTGGATGGGAGTTATGGAAAATAGTCAAAAGATAAGTCAGAAGTCCCCATCCTCCTATAGTGTGAATAATTTTGAAGAGTTGGATAGGATCACTGAGTTGCATGGAGAGAAGCCTTCATCAAATCAAATTTTAGAGATAGCCAAGGATAAAAGAAAGGGCAAGAAACAAGGAAAGAAATCAAAATGCCCATAAAACTTTCACTCCACCTACATCTAAGTTAAATATTGATTTGGGAGGATGGATAAATAATGCAAAGATTTTGGTACCTGTGACTGAAATCATGAAGATTCCCTCCCAAAGATATAAATTGTTGAAAGCCATTGATGCCCCTAATGGAAAAGAAATGTCAAATTTTTCTAAAGATAGATATGAGGATGCCCCTATCACTTTGCAAAGTAGTGATATGTGTAGAGATAACAGAGACCATCAACCATTTTTCATCACTATGTTGGTCAATGGAATGCTTTTGCACAATTGTATGTTTGATTCTGGGGCATCATCGTGTGTCATGACTAAGAAAGTCATGAATCAGTTAAACCTAACGGTTTCCAGACCTTACCACAACATTTGTGCTATGGATTCGAAAATTATTGAGGTTTGTGGTTTGATAAAGGATCTTCAAGTCCACTTGGCAGTTCATCCTGATATTATGATCACCATGGATATTGTGGTAATTGATGTACTTGATGCATGGGGGATGTTATTGTCTAGAAAGTGGGGAGATGATATAGGGGGTAGTTTGCAAATGGATTTAAGTTATGCTACCATCCCTAATAGTGAGGGCATCATGGTTAGGTTGGATAGGGAATTGGAGAGAAAGTTTCACGTGGAAAATCCCAAGGAGCCTCATAATGAAATTGTGTATGAATCTGATGACTTGGGAAACTATGCTATCTTGGCTAATTCTATTGCTCCTTTGGAGAAGGAGGTGGAAAGTAAGAAGGATTGGGTGTGGCACATGAATTTTGATGGTGCCCATTCAAGGTTTGGTAAGGGTGCCGGAATTATCTTTACCTCCCCCCTTGGTCATATATTCAAGTTTGCCTTTAGGTTGGAATTTGATGCAACTAACAATGTAGCGGAGTATGAAGCTTTGTTGTTAGGTCTAGAGTTGGCAAAAGACTTGAACATTAAGATGCTTAGTATCAGGGGGGATTCTGATCTAGTCATTCTTCAAACAAAGAATAAATTTGCATGTAAGAATGATAGATTAAAGAAGTATCGAAATGTTGTCTGGGATAGCATGGAATATTTTGACGCATTAGATCTTCAAGCGATTCCGAGAGAAGGAAATAAACAAGCTGATGAGTTGGTTGTTGCTGCATCTACCTTACAGCTTGGAGAGAACTTGATGGATGATAAGATCAAGATGGAGGTTATTTTTAGACCATCGGTTCCTGATAATGTTGAGCACTGGCAAATCTTTAATGAAGAAAACCAAGTGATTCGTTTTTTAAATAATATGGAAGAATTCTTTGGTTTCAAGGTTGGCTACAAGGAAGAAGGTTGTGAATACGAGGAGTGTAATGTTGTGTCAAATCCCACTCCTAGGGATCGTATAGCCATGGAACAAATGTTTGACAGACATGATGCTGTAAAAAGAAAAGAGGATAAGAAAATTGACCCAGGGGAATTTATTGAAGTAAACATTGGTACCTCTCATGACCCAAAGATTATCAAAATAGGGAAGGGCACCACCGAGGAGGAAAGGAAAAGATTAATAAATTTACTTCAAGAATATAGGGATGTTTTGGCCTTTTCATATGAGGAGTTAAAAGGTTATAGGGAGGATGTTATGGAGCATACAATCCCGCTTAAGGATGAAAATGCCAAACCCTTCAGGCAAAAACTTAGGCAAATAAATCCTAAGTTAGCCCCCTTGGTGCAAAAGGAGTTGCAAAAGATGCTTCAAGCTGGAATTATAGCTCACACTAGGCATTCCACATGGTGCTCAAACTTGGTTATTGTGAGAAAAAGAATGGATCAATCAGGCTATGTGTAGATTTTCGAAATCTTAATTTAGCTTGTAAAAAGGATAATTACCCTTTACCCAATATGGAAACATTGTTGCAAAGGGTAACAGGGTCTGGAATGATGTCTTTGTTAGATGGATTTTCAGGATATAACCAAGTCACAGTGAAGAAAGAAGATAGGCATAAGACAACATTCACCACACCCTGGGGTACTTTTGAGTATTTAAGGATGCCTTTTGGATTGACAAATGCTGGAGCAACTTTTCAAAGGGCTATGGACTATGCCTTTAAGGGTCTAATTGGGAAATTCATTGAGATTTATCAAGATGACTTAACTATCTTTTCTAAAAATGGAATTTCTCATATTAGCCATTTAAGGCAGATATTTAACAGGTGTAGAGAGTATGGGATATCTTTAAATCCTGCTAAATCTATTTTTGGAGTGACTGAAGGGAAGTTGCTTGGTCACATCATCTCGAAGGATGGAATCAAGATTGACCATGAGAGAGTTGAGGCAATTCAAAAGATTCCTCTGCCTCACAATATCAAAACCCTTCAATCCTTCTTAGGAAAGATCAATTTCCTCCGGCGGTTCATTCCAAATTATGCTGAGATTGCTAAACCCATTCAAACCCTTTTAAAGAAAGATGTTAAGTTTGTCTGGGGAAAAGAGGGGAGAATAGGTTTTCAAGAAATTAAGGATTCTATTGGTAAGGCACCTGTTCTAGTGAGCCCTGATTATTCGAAGGATTTTTTGATTTTCTCTTTCGCATCTGAAGATACTATTGCTGGAGTGTTGCTGCAAAAGAACAATGAAGGGTATGAACAACCTATTGCTTTCATGAGTAGATCACTTCAAGGTTCTGAGCTGAAGTATAGCACCTTGGAAAAGCAGGCTTATGCCTTAGTCAAGTCCCTTAAGCAATTTAGAGTTTATGTGGGGTATTCAAGAATAATTGCGTATGTCCCTCACTCTGCAGTAAAGGATATTTTAACTCAAGCTGATTGCTTAGGAACTCGAGCTAGATGGGTCTCCAAAATTCAAGAATACGATCTAGATATTAGACCTACCAAGCTGGTAAAAGGCCAAGGATTGGCTAAGATCTTGACTGAGGGGAATGAGAAAGCGTTAGGAATGATTTGTCAAAATGATCTGGAATTAACTTCATCAGAACTTCAAGGATTGACTCAACTAGAATGGTATAAAGACATTATCTATTACTTGCAAAATTTGTCATGTCCTGACCATTTAGTTGGCCATAAAAGAAGAGCGTTAAGGCTTAGAGCAACTAAGTATTGCATTGTGAAGGATGGTCTGGGTTGGAGAAATCCGGAGGGGGTAATACTTAGATGTGTTGATGAAGCTGAGGCCAAAAAGCTTCTTTCTGAGTTTCATTCAGGATTTTGTGGAGGACATTATGCTGCTAAGACTACTACCCATAAAATCTTGAGAGCAGGTTATTTTTGGCCTTCTATTTTTGGCGATGTGCACAAGTATGTTAGAGGTTGCCAAGCTTGTCAACTTTTCACTGGGAAGCAAAAGTTAGCTTCTTTGCCTCTTCAGCCTGTGGTCGTGGAAGCTCCCTTTCAACATTGGGGGGTTGACTTTATAGGGAAGTTTAATGAAAATTCTAGTAATGGCTACTCGTGGATTTTAACTGCCACTGATTATTTTACTAAATGGGTAGAAGCCATCCCTACAAGACACGCCACCGACAAAGTAGTGATGGATTTTCTTGAAGATAGGATTATCACTCGTTTTGGTGTCCCTGCTAAAATTACAACGGATAATGCCAAGGCTTTTAGCTCTGCCGAATTCTCATCTTTCTGCTTTAAGTATGGCATTGTCTTATCCCATTCATCAAACTACTATCCTCAGGGTAATGGTCTAGCCGAGTCTAGCAATAAAAATTTGATAACCATAATCAAGAAGATAGTAGGGGATAATAAGAGAGCATGGGATAGCAAAATTAAATATGCTTTGTGGGCTGATAGGATTACAAAGAAGAGTTCTACTGGAAAGAGTCCCTTTGAACTAGTGTATGGCTTGGATGTTACCCTTCCTGTGCATTTGAGACTCCCAGCTTACCAATTGCTACAGAGTTTTACATCTGATAAGGATGTTGTGCAGCATAGGATTGATCAAATTGTAGAATTGGATGAAACTAGGAGAAGAGCCTTTGAAAATTGTTGTAAAAATCAATCTAAGGTAAAAAGACATTTTGATAAATCATCTAGGAATAGAGTTTTTTCTAACGGTGATATGGTTTTACTTTGGGATCGCAGGAATGAAAAGCCCGGTAATCATGGTAAGTTTGACAGTTTATGGCTTGGACCGTATATCATCAGAGAAGCAGCGGGACAAAATTCCTACCATTTGAGCACCTTGGACGGAGAATCACTAGAGTTACCTGTGAATGGCCAACTGCTCAAGATGTTCCACAAAGAAAACATTTGATGCCATAGGGCATCCTTTTGTATCATATTTCTAACCTTATCCCTTGTAAATTTTGTTTAAGAAGTTTTATTTCATGAATAAATCGTTATTTATGTTTCCTAGAATAAATTTCCATTTTTGTACTGGATTTTATTTGATGTTATTTTGAATGGATACTGCTAATATATATCTTTGGTCGGTGGACGCAGATTCCAGGTTCTTGCACACTATCACTTCATATCTAGCATGCATCCCCATATGGAGCCAAATGTTGACCACTGGAGTGGCACTTGATGACAATGTGAAGACTCCATGCCCAAGGATGAACCAGAAGACACTTGTGCCAGCAGATATCATCAGATATCATCATGTTCAACAGAGTTTTTAAACTCTACTTCTTCTTCTCATCATTTTCTTCTTCAGTCTTCAGATTCTGCAGCCCTTCGGGGATATTGTATAAATGTCACTAGCATGATGAATAAAGCCTTGTAACAGGCCTAGGATGTCGGGACTCGATCAGCAAGCGAGTACACCTTGGAGTGTTTTTTTACTTGGTTAATTATTCCTTCTTTTTAGCGGCGAATAATTTTCTAGGTTTTTTCACTCATTGCATTACCCCAAAGCCGGGGTGACGGCTTGAAGGTTGAGCCCCTAACGCATCTTAGTGTCTAGAGTCGATGTATATTACCATGCTAGGTCATCTCTGAAATTTCGCGGAATTTGACTAGGTCTAAGTAGGATTTTTTAATAATTAAAAATTTCTCGCAAAATGGGATTTTTTAATTATTTTCTATGTAATGATGTAAATAAGTGGTCTTCGGAAATTCCTAGGGCGTGTGACCAGTTGAAATTCATCCTCAGAGACCCAGCATTATCCTAGGACCCACTTTGAGGGTCCAAAAACGACTTATGGTCCCTCAAAAGCCGATTTTCCTAATGCCAGTAGAAAAAATGAGAAAAAATTCAAAAATAATTCATAATTGGAAAAATTTGGAAAATTTTCCAAAGTCAAAATAAGTCAAATTTTGACATGGAAGATTGAGGGTAAGTCAAAAGTGATGTGGCAAGCATGTGGGGCCCACCATAGGGTACAAATCAAGTCAGAGTCAAAGTTCCAAGTGGCAAGTCAAATGGAAGTAAAAAAAAAAGTCACGTAATGCCTAAAGTTCAATGATTTAATTTAATTCACATATCAGAAATATGTGGTACGTTTGAAAAGTTTAAAGGGGGACAAAATGTGTGACATGGCAGCCACTTCATCACCATGAGTTAGTGGGCCAAGTCCAACATAAGTCAGCAAGGCAATATTGAGATATTACGTATGGTAAACGGTTGGATCAATGATTTAATACATTGTGATGGATATTAAAGTTGGAACTTTAATAAAATAAGTGGGGAATGGCTCCACTCACATTTTTTGTCCACACATAAGTCATTCAAAGGGAGATAAGCATATGCGAAATAAGAATTTCACGCACATGCCAATCAAATTACACGCTGGCCCACTCAGAAATTCACGCAGCAAAGGAAAATCAGCACTTGATTTTAAATTTATTTAATGAGATTTGACTTGAGGGAATCGTGGAGAATGTCTCCACCAATGTAGAGTTCCCTTACCACTTGTACGCTGCCCCTTCAACAGCATCTACGCACAGCAGCTTTCCCTCTACGCTGGCAGCCACATAGAGATAATACGCAACTGTCTTTTAATGGAGAATTTATCACAGCAGTCAAGCAAATATTTTGAGGGAGTTTGTCTCCCATTTACTTCAGTCGTATATGCACTTGGCAAGTGGCTTTCACAGTAATCAATAGTTAAGGAATACACACATGAAGAAAAATTTGTACGCTGGCCTGAACAGGAGATAAGGCTGCCATCTACAGGTGTTCTACAACAGTCTACAACTACTCATTTTTGCATTGGGATTATCTCCTTTCTCCATTTGTCATTTGATATTTCATTGGGATTTTCTCCCGTAGTTCTATTTAAGTGAGCCTTGGGCTCTCATTGTATGTGTGGTTTTTTGAAGCTTGTGCTTATTGTTACTATGCCGAAATTGTTATTGAGCTGAATAAAAGAAAGTCTTTGGGGTTACCAGCTTCTCTTGTGGTGCATTCTTTGGTTGATGAGGTATACTTGTTTCATTTGATGTTGTTATTTATTGCAATCTAATTGGTTTTTTCTTTGCATTTGCCTGAAGGCACTATTGTCTAGGGAGAGGAGATTTGTAGCTATCTCAAATCTCCTTTGGACTTGGTATGTTTTGTGCTCTTGTTGTAGCTTGTTATTTTCGATGAAATGACAAGCTCAACGTGGCCTCTATATGCCAAGTTTCTTTTGCACTAACAATTGGTTTGCAGAAATTGGTGTGTTCAAAGGACAGGTTGCCAAGTCCATTGGAGTGTGAAGACTTTTTTTCGATTCGAATAAGTCAGCTCCAAGGATATCAGAGGTCTCATAAGTTGTTCAAGCCAACAATCTCATAAGACATCAAGAGATTTATCTAAAAGGGGGTTTCATGAGCCTTTTGCTTCTATTCCATCTCTAAAAAAAAATCTCATATATTTCTTCTCTCATTTGTGCACATATCTATTTTATCTAGCATTTGAGGCTAAGTTGTTGGGTTTAAATACTAATTCTCACTCACTAAATCAACTTTTTTTTCAAGCTGTTCTTAGTGAGGGAATTTGTAACACAAAGTGTATTTTATACTTGCATTGAGTTTCTAACTTTTTCCTTCGCATGCATGTGATTTCCTCTCACATATTTCAGCGATATTTCTTTTGCATGCTAACTCTGTTGCTTGTTTGCCTGTAGGTGTTCTTGGAAGCAATCTAAGTTTGGAGAAAGGGAACTAAAGCATAGGCTAAGAAACACTCTTCTGTTTGGAACCTCAAATCCAAGTTCCGCCTTATCACTTCACCTCTACTTCTAAAGCCTCATTCTTTTGAGGAATTGTAACCGCCATTCACCTCAAGGCTTTAAGCCTTTACTTTGTAAACATCTCACAAGTAGATTTTTTTTTTAAACCTTACACTTGTAACTTTGGGAAGGAGCAAATTTTAAAATGCATATTGTAAGCTCTTCCCAATCCCTTCATTTCTATAAGAGGGCCTCATTTTCATTAATAAAGAGCTAACTGTTCTTGAGGGAGCTTGGGAAGTTTTTCCCATGGTATCTCACCTACTCATTTAGAGGGAGGAAATCTTCTTGAGTGGGTAACTTTCTTTTGCTTAGTTTTTCTTTTAATTTTCTCAAACTAAATCACTTGCATTCATCATTTCATTTGCTAATCTAGTCTAGTTGCATGTGAATAACTCATATGTTCATTTCGTTAATTGCTTAGATCACATAGTCATTTAAATTTCCTAATTTGCAATCTCATTTGCCATCACTTACTTATGTTTTGTGATCTACTCCTCATTTGGATAAGTTTCATAACATACTACAAGTAAAGAAGCATAGCATTTCAATTTATGGCAACTTGAGTTATTGTTCTAACTATGAAGCATATTTAATTGAATCATCTCCATCTTTTACACAGCACTTGCAAACTCATTTCCATGTTAGGCATTTCACTTTGCATGCTAGACTCGCGTCTCTAAAAATTAACCTCCAACTTAAGTTGGTTGTATAGACATTAGGGACCCTCCACCCCTATGGACTCCTCATTGTGAGATCCGAATTTCGGGCGAGGGTGAGGTCTAGGGACAGGAGTTCAATTGTAACATTGCTTTAGAACTAATTAATAAAATAAACCAAGAGCACTATCTCATCACATTTACATTGCAAAGTTCCCAAATTTTATTTTGCTATCTTGACGGTCTAAAGATTCACGTGCAAATATTATCTCAAGAAGCACTTTGATGCAATCATTTTTAAATTCCTTAAATTTTGCAACAAGTTTAAATTCTATGGTACTTGGAAATTTGCTTCTACATACAATTTCAGTGCATGTTGTCATTTTAATCGGCAAGCGATAACATTTTTTTGCGCCATTGTCGGGGACAAGTCTTCTTGTGCCTGGGAAAACGACTAATTTTTAGTTTTGGCATATTTGAATTTTAGATTTAGATTCTTGCTCAAGTGGCGACTCCACTCAATCCTAATTTTGCAAGAGTCTCTACTAGGAGAAATTCAAGTAGTCTAGTTAGCCCCTCTCTTGAGCCTGAAAGGGTTTTTAGAGAGAGGTTAAATAGACTTTCTCATAATAGAGCTCTTGCTATTCTTGGGCAAGAGGCTGTTTCTGACATTCATTTGTTGTTTCAAGGACAAGTTGAGCCTAACATCATGAATGATCTTTTTGCTCCTTGTAACTTTACTAACATTAATGGCTATCCTCACAATATCCCTGACAAGGCTATTGAAAAGTTGCCTTCTTTTCAAGGTAACAATGCCATTAGCGTTGCATCACATGTGAAGAACTTTAATGTTTGCATCTTTAAGTGGTGTAATGTTGCTAACTATGAGGATGTAAAGATGAGGCTTTTCGTTCTCTCTTTGGAAGAGGATGCTCTTGATTGGTTCACTGAGCAGCCTGCTAACTCGTATGATTCTTTACAGACAATTGTTAATGCTTTCATGGGAAAGTATGGAGAGAGAAGAGAGAATAGTCATTTGATCAATGCCATTATCACCATGAAGAAGAATGAGAATGAAACCATGGAGGAGTTTAACAAGAGATTTAATGAATTGGTTAAAAGCATGCCTACTACTGTTAAACCTCCTGATGAATTTCTCTTATGTTCCTATCTAGATTCTTTTGGTGTTGACATTGCTTATGAGTTAAGAAGAAAGGAGCCTACAACTTTGGGTGTAGCTCAAACTGAAGCCTTGAAAATGGAGAGGGCCAGAAAGCAATCTGGGAAATCTGAGATTCCTGGTTTCACTAGAGGGCCATCGAAATCGAATGATTCCAAAGGCAAGGCCAAGGAAGACACTACACATGATTCTATTAAGGAATTAACTCAACTCATC
>CM076582.1:1322525705-1322689485 GCA_034641835.2 Pinus albicaulis | reverse complement strand
CCCTGCCTTTTCTTAGTGATGTGTTTGGATTTCCTTGTCTTTGGCAGGATTTGGTCTAATGCTGGAGGAACAACAGTTGCATTTATCTTAGCCTCGCCTTTGGTATAGCTGTTCACTTTTCCTAATTCCTGTTTTTATCAACAAAAAGCAATCTTTAGTTATCTTTTTACAATAAACATAAATCTTTCCAATTCTACCATAATTCTTGTAATAAATCATCTTTCTAAGGTAAAAAGGATTATGTCTAAAGTAAAAGAATGAGAAAACACACAGTGATTTCATATCTTTTCCACTGCTCAACATACCCCCTGCTTACCCTTTTTCATGTCCTCATGAAAACTATAGTTCACATGCAGAGCAGTTAAAGAATAAGCTGGATAAGGTTTTTCATCAAAAGGCCTAAAACCATGCATTGCAGCTAATGCTTCGAAGACATGCTCTGTCTGTCCTTCGGGTAGTTCATAAATGGCTTTGTAGTCTGTGGCAGGATACCATGCAATGGGGCTTCGAAACCTACACCCTAGCCAGAATGGTCCTTCTTTCAAAATGAGATTACTATAGGAAACCAAGCGGTCTGCAACTAGCCCAAAGTTTTTATAGTTAAATGGTCCTCTATTTTGCACATTCCGATTGGAAATTCCCCATCGGACCTTAGCTGCTATGTAAGCATGGTTTCTAATAGATAGGAAATAATCTGTCCCATTCAAGATAATCGATTTATGAACAGGCCCCAATGCTTGGATAACACCTTCCTTTGTCATCAAACTCTTCTGCCTAGCCCATAGTTGAAATGGGTCCTGAGGTTCACTCCTAACCCATAAATCTAATTCATTTTCCTGCCTTTGAAAACACATTATAGGCTTTAAGCCATTTTAACTGATTAACAACAAAGGAAATAAACGCCTGGCATTGGATATCACCCACAAAAGCGCTAGGATTTGTCTCACTATCACTTTCCAATATTAGATTATGCAAATAAAACTCACACAAGAGGCGCTATACCTTTACCCCATAGAGTTTGCAACATGGTACAAAATCATCTATAGTTCTTAGCTCTATAGATTTTCTTGCCTTAACTACCTTAATCTTTAGCTGTAAATATATTTCTAATAAAAATAAAGCATAATTCTTGGCAATGCATCTACAAGCTAAGACATTGGTGTACAATGAGCAGAGAGTGTCCATTCGATTCTGGGCTAATTTTAAATGATTCATTACCTTTTCAGCCTTCTCCTCTGCTTTTTGACACTTCTCATGGGCTTCAGCCTCTGCTTCATGGATGGTCTTCATCTGCTGCTGCAACTCCTAATATCTCCTCCTAGGGACAGTGTCTTCTTCCAACTTTTCCCTTTCCACTCGAGCCTGTGCCAACTCCTCTTGGAGTCTGGCTAATGTAGGGTCACTAAAAGTATTCTGACTACTAGCTTGCATGTTTGCACTTGAAGTGGGTCCCTCTAGAACAACTTTTGTTGAAATAACTGCTTTCTATTCTGTATCTCCATAATTAGGCTCAGCCATAGCTTCTGCAACTTGGGGGTTCATCTTAGCGGCCACTTTCCTCTTTTTCGAAGCTCGCTTGGTGGCTATGCTTCTTCTCTTTGGGGCTCGCTTGGGCATTTGTTTCATTCTAAGAACCCTAATGGTTTGCCTAAGTTGTTCCACAAGTCTCTGAAGCTTCATTCGTTCCCTCCAAAGCTTTTCAATCTCAGTTACTTTCTTCCTTTTTCTTAATGGAACGGTTGTTCTTTTTTCTGGACCTATTTGCTCAACAGGGTTTTTGTCCTCATCAGCCGTGCCTTCAGTTGGGTTCTATTCTCTATTTTCTTCTTGGGGTTCTTCTTCAATATTAATATTCCCTTGGATCAATTCTTCGAGTGTTATACCCTCAACTAACTCTGCAATCCCTTGAGAATTTTTAGGTTGGGATATTGCTTTGGTGTTATCCTTTTCTTGTTCATGCTTTTCAGGGGAAGCAACCCTAGCTGACTCTATTACTTAGTTAGGTTTTTTTGTTTCATCCAACATTTTTTCATCTGTTTCTTTGTTGACAGCAGAGTGCTCATGCAACTGATCAATATCAATGTTAAGGTCCAAAGGGCTATGAGGCTGCACATAGTCACTCATATTGGCCATAATTTGGGCCAATTGGTCTTCCCGTAAAGGGCTTCGTGGTGAACTTGCAGTAGTATTTTTGGGAGGCTTTGTTCCTTCTCTTTCACTGCTATGATTATCTTCGTCCTCCTCACAAGTATGGTAGCTACCTTCTTCCTCATCCGAATATCAAATTTCTCCCTCAATTTCCTCTTCTTCATTACTTCCTTCTTCTACACTGGTTTGTTTCTCGCCATTGGTGTGGTGGCTCATTTCTTCTTCATCCGAGTAGTGAATTTCTCCCTCAATTTCCTCTTCTTCATTACTTCCTTCTTCTGCAATGGTTTTTTTCTCACCATTGGTGTGGTGGCTCATTTCTTCTTCATCCGAGTAGCGAATTTCTCCCTCAATTTCCTCTTCTTCATCTGTATGATGACTTCCTCCTTCCAATTGTGGAGGCTATTCATCCTCCGAGCTGGGAAATTCCAAGGGCTGGCAACTGCTACCTGGAATTCCTTCTATCATTCCCCTACTTTGTTCTGAATGGAGGGACTATTTGCAAATTGATGGCTCAGCTGTTAAGCTAGCCATTCTCTTCCATTTTGGGGCAGGTAAGGCTAACCCTCCATCAATGGAGAATATCAACTCTTCCCAGCTGGTCTGTTGATGGGTGAGGCTACGACTCACTATTAATCTGATTAGACAATGGTGGCTTACCACCATGTCTGCATGTCGAGCTTTTCTTATACTATGGGAAATATCATGCAGTAAGGAATTTAAAAATGCAGGAAAATTTACAGTGCATTTCTGCTTTAATACTACCAATAACTTAATGTGGCGAGGTCTTACCACATCTTTCCTTCTGTCGCATGTTATATAGGCTTGCACTATCTTGGCCAATTCCGTCCATGGTTCTCCCAATGATGCTGGCTAAACTCCTTTGCCTTTGATGACCAATGTTTGTCCATCATCCTGAAAAATCTTCATGGCTTCTTGAAGCCTGACCTTCTTCTGAGTCCATATGGTTCCTTGGACTAGTAGACCAGACACCTCTGCAATTATTTCATCTGTTACGGCTATCTATCTTCCTCTGACCATGGAGTATCCTTCCTGCAAGTTATGTAAAAACTCGTTAGCCACTGTTTCATGGGGTTGTTGCATCCTCGTGAAATATGTAATCCATCCCAATTTTTCCAAAATCTCTTGTGCAGCATCAGAAACAACTATCACTTGCGGCTCACTACGAATTGGTCGTCCTCCCATCGTCTCTGCACATTGTTACTTCTTTCCAAACACATAGTGATTGTAATGGAACCGCACAACACGATGAATTGGAATAATATCGTTAAGTTTTTTTTATTCCCTAGAATGTAGGGATTTGGTTTGCATACAGGTAAAAAAATATCGGGATTTGATCTGCATGCAGACATCCGCGCCCCCCCTGAAGGATGATAGGTCATCCTCGACCATCAATTAAGAGAGGAAAGTGCTGCGCAACAGTTGTACAACAGGAAAAAGAACGCATAATTATGTTACAATCAATCAAATTATAGCATTTACTGAAATCAATGCATGCGATAAATCGTAAATAGATATAGAAACGTTTGTAATGATTCAAAGATAAGGAGAAGGGACAACTTAAGATGAACATAAGTACAGATGCGTTTATTACCCACTCAAACTAATGTGATCGATTTATAATGATTTTCGTGTATAATAGGTTCGAAATCAAAGGTTAGGGATTCATACTTTCATTTGATATTTAAATAGAGATATAGGAAAAAGGGTTTAATATTACTATTGATGTGTATAAAGGTGACTCCAATACCATCAGCAGAGCTCTGTTGCCCACAGGTGTCCATAACCTTGACAAAGTTGCTTTCTCACCCTTGGAACCATTGACCTTTATTTATGTTGAGGAAGTGCTTGTTAAATGTCATAACGGAGGCCATTGTGCTAGCTTGGTGACCAGATAAATCACAATGCCACTCACTGGGAAGAAGTGAAAAGTGGGCAGGTCGGCTCGTGGGGAGACCTCCTGTTCCAAGGACTTCTTAATTTTTCAATTGTCCATTAGACCATATCCCTGGTGTGGTGGCCATGATGGGAATGCCACTTCACTTACTTCCTTATGATCATGGTAGGTTGGCTCTTGATGAGACCCCCTATCCTCCATCTGCCAAATCATAAAATTATTAGTGAAATATGTAAATATTTTCCTTTTTCATATAGCATTTTCCTACTTATATATAAAGGATGGCTCAACACTCCTTAAGAGTAGGGATGGTGGAAGAAGTCTGAACATCTCAATAGAAAAAAATATGCCCTTATTCCTACTCCATAAGTAAAAATCAAAGAAAGTTATAAAATATGGGAAAGAACCAACATGATAAGGATAATCAATCATATTAATAATAGTGATAGTAAGACAACAAAGTCATGTTATTGATTATGTCCCTTTTTCCTTTTTCTTATCATTACTAAACAACTTTCTTAAAAATGACGATTTCTTTTGATTTGCTGATTGCAGTAAGCTTTAATTTAAATGGTTGTATATAAATAGTATGTTTTCCTTTAAAAGAGTCATCAGAAATCCTCAAAATTCTAATCTAAAACAAAAAAATAATCCACTCAAAAGGTGTTGTTCCTTTAAAAAGAACAACAAAGGTGTTGTTCCTTTAGAAAGGAACAGCAAAAACTCAAAATAAATGAAATAAACAGAATTTTGAAAAAAAACAGAATTCCATGAAACAATCAAAATAAATGAACAATCTATATGTACAAAGTTTAAAGAAAATAAATGATTTAGTAAATGGGTGCCGAGGAGGAGTTATCCCCTTCAGCCAGAATTTTCATGGTAGAATCTTCTCGTAATTATTGGTAGAAGGATTCTCGAGTAAGCGGTTTATGATACAATCGTACTCGATGACCGTTTGCTTTGAAGGAATGTCCAGATCCATCAATGGTGGTTAATGTAATAGTGCCATTGTCATGCACTTTTTGTATTTCATAAGGTCTGAGCCATCGTGTTTGGAGTTTCCCTAGAAAATCCTGGAACCTAGAATCATATAGGAGTGCCCAGTCTCCTTCGTGGAATATTTTTTCTTTGATAAGGGCGTCATGCCATTTTGCTCTCTGTTGTTGAATTAAAACTGTGTGCTGAAGAGAAGAGAGCCTAATTTCATCTAAATCATTAATTTTTTGTAGTCTTTTGGCCTAGGCTTCATTTAAATCTAGACCCATCTTTTGGGCTGTTCTTAATGTCTGAATTTCAAATTTTATTGGAAATATGGGCTCTTTTCCAAATACCAATTGATATGGTGAATATCCCGTAGTGGGTCTCCATGTTGTTCGGTATGCCCACAATGCTTCTGGTAATCTATAGGCCCAATCACGTCTGTGTGAGACAACGGTTTTTGTTAATATAGATTCAATCACTTTGTTCGTGCTCTCTACTTGGCCATTTTCCTGTGGTGGTATGGGGTTGTAATATTGTGCTGAATGTGGTAATTTTGTAGTGTTTCAGCTAGTTTATTACCTACAAACTGCGTTCCTCCATCTATGATTATGTCCCTTGGGAGGCCATATCGCACAAAGATTTGGAAAAGAAATTGTATTACAGAGTCCTCTGTAGATTTTGAAAGTGCCTCTGCTTCAATCCATTTAGTGACATACTAGGTTGCAAGTAGGATGTATGTTTTTTGGTTTGATGGGGGGCTAATAGGGCCAAAAAAATCAAGCGCCCAACATTCAAATGGTTCAATTACTAGCTGAGGGTTCAAAGGCATTTCATTAGACTACCCAGGGCGACCTGCACAAATTTTTTGGCATCTTTAAAGATGGTAGGCCAATAATAGCCTGTTCATAAAATCTTATGGGCAGTTCTACGATCTACAAAATACCCACCACACGGCCCATAATGGCATGCTTTCAAAATATCAAATACCTCGTCCTCCCGGACGCATCTCCTTATTTGCATATCTGCCCCTGTATGAAATAGGCAGCCCCCAATCCAAGAGAATAGGGTACTACGATGTATTATCTTCTTTCGTTCATTAAGGGATAGATGTTTAGGTAGTTTACCTATTGCCAAATAATTTTCTATATCAGCATACCATGGGGTTCTGATAGTAACAACGAACAAATGTTCATCTGGGAAGTGGTCTTCAACTGCTTCTGTATCTGTTGGCTTTGGCATTCTTGACAGAAAATCAGCTACAGGGTTCTCTTTTCCAAGTCGATCTTTGATTGTAATGTCGAATTCCTGCAATAAAATCAACCATCTTGTCACTCTTCCATTTGTAATAGGTTTATTTGCTAAAAATTTAATGGCAGAGTTATCATTATATAGTATTACAGGATACCTATTTATATAATGTCTAAAATTATTTACAGCATGTACTACAGCTTAAAATTCCTTCTCAGTCACAGTATAATTTAATTCAGCAAGGGATATATTTTGCTAATGTAATAGATTGCATATGGTTTTTTGTCTTCCTCCTGCCCAAGCACTGCTCCAATTGCTGTTTCTAAGGCATCGAATTAAATTTGGAATGGAAAATTCCAATTTGGACCCCTCAGCACTGTGGCTATTGAAACAAGCTTTTTCAGATTGTTGAAGTCATTGTCACATTTATCTGTCCAAATAAAATCAAAATTTCTAGTTAGTGCATATAAAGGTGCAGCTATTCGAGAATAATGTTCTATAAATATTCTATAATAACCAGAAAATCCAAGAAAGCTACGTACCTCTATTTGTGTGGTGGGTGTGGGTATTAACAAAATTATCTGAATTTTAGCTGGGTCCACCTAAATTCCAGCTACTGAAATATAGTGCCCTAAGATAACTCCTTCGGTCATCATCATATGACACTTTTCATGGCTTAAACAAAGTCTAGTTTCAATACATTTTTGCAACACCTTTTCTAAATTTTCTAATGCTGGCTCAAAATCATCTCCGTAAGGTGTAAAGTCATCCATATATACTTCGTGCCCTTCATTTATTAAATCTGCAAAGATGCCGAGAATGGCCCTTTGGAATGTAGCAGGGGCATTGCATAGGCCAAAGGGTAAGACTCGGTAGGCAAATGTCCCCCATGGACAGGTAAACAGGTAAAAGTAGTTTTGTCTTGTTCTTCAGGGGTAATCTAGATTTGATTGTACCCACTGAAGCCATCGAGGAAGGAAAAGAATTTCTTTCCTACCAATGTGTCTAATACCTGGTCAATCAAAGGAAGGGGAAAGTGGTCTTTCTGGGTTGCCTTGTTAAGTTCATGGTAATCTACACATATTCTCCACTTTCTGTTCTTGTTTGGTACCACTACTAATGGAGAGACCCACTTGCTATCAGATATTGGGTAGATGAAATTAACATCCAATAGCTTTTGTAATTCAGCTTTCACAATATATTTAAGGTGAGGGTTTAGTCTTATTTGGGGTTGGCGAATGGGTCTCTCATATTTTTCAATATAGATGTGGTGTGTACAAAATTGGGTGTCAATTCCCTTCATGTCTGGGTAATCCCATGCAAAGGCTACTTTGTATTTCCGCAATAATTGGACCAACTTCTCTTCTTGTTCAGCAGTCAGATTTTTGTTAATGTTTAGAGTTTTTCCCAGCTCAATTTCTACAATATTACTATTGTACACAGAAGTAGTGGGTATTACTTGATCAGGAATGTCTTTCAGAGGATCTTCTTCTTCCTTATTATCAAATGCTACCTTGATCATATGAAATTGTATATGGGATCTAATTTGTGGTTTATTAATAAAAATATTGATGATATCATCCTCTGTTTGATCTTTAAAATCAAGAGCATCTTCTATAGTTAGAGGTGATCTCATATTTTCCATAAGATATGATACAGGTTTTTTTCTTTTTTTGATTATTGATAGGCTTGGCTGGGTTGGGGGATATAAAGCTAAATTCTTGACATAGTTTCCCCTTGTTATTGTCTTGTTTCCTTGTCGGCATCCAATATAAGCATCGGAAGTTGCGAACCAAGGTCTACCTAAGATTAACGGATGTCCATCTAGCCAGTTCTTTGGATTGATAACCAGGAAGTCAGCAGGGTATTCCCAGGAATCTACAAATACCATTACATCTTGTAGTGTACCCTCTGGTTTGACTACCGATCGGTCGGCCAATTCCAATAAGGTTGTTGTTGGTTCTAGCGATGTAATGCCAAGTTTTTGAAAGGTGGTGGTTGTTATGATATTGATTTCTGCTCCCAAATCAACTAAGGCATTTGGAAACAATTGCCCATGGATTTTCACTGTCACTATGGGATTTCCTTGGTCTTCATATTTTACAAGTGTTTCCATTCCTGATAATAGGTCAGATAAAGTACCGACTATTTGGAAAGTTGGATTGGTGGTTGTTCTCCTCTTTGGCTTCTTTATGCATAAGTCCTTAATGGTTTTTGGATATATAGGGATGTCTTGGATAGCTTGGAGGAGAGGGATTTTTATACACAATTTTTTTAATTCTCCCAGAAGATCAAAATCAAGATGTTCTAATGGGCGTGGTATGATTAATCGTTCTGGGAATGGTGGAGAGGAAGTTGTTACTTGGTGTTGATTTTGTTGTTTAACCTCCTTCCCTTTTTGTAATGTTTGTTCTACAGATAACGGATCTTCAATATGAACATTATTGTTTCTCTCTATTTCTACTATGCGCCCAGACCTTAATTGAAGTCATTACACTCCCTCAGTTCAGTTTCTAACTATGGGGTTTCCATTATTTGGATAGGCTGAACTAGCCTATTGTTTAGGTTTGGGTTGGGCTAGGCTGGGAGTTGTGGTGTTAAGTTGGTCTAGGGGTTTGTATAGGGAGCTGGCAGTGTAAGTTGAGAGAGAGGGATTGCTCCAGCTGGCTGATTTGTATGTCTTTGCCAGTTTGACTGCCAGGCCTGACTCTGTGAAGTAGAGGGGGACCATTGTGTTGGATAAGTATTGTTTTGCCAAAACGGTGGGCAGAAAGGAAAACTTGGCCAATTAGTTTGATTTGTTTGGTTCGGCCATGACGATGTAGGGAATGGTTGTTGTGACCAATTGGGGAAAGGTGGTTGATTTTGCCACATTCCACTATATTGTTGAGTGTTGGGTATGTGTTATATTCTTTCCACGACTAGTCCCACGCGATGTACATTGTGCTGGGCATAGCAGGGGGGTCATAGGGGGGATGACAGCCCCCCCTGTCAGGGTCCGGGGCAGTGCCCTGGCAAATTTTTTTTTGGTATGCAGTCCCACTCATAGGCGGACCCACCCATGTTTTGTGCATGAGTTTGCACATGGTTTTGGGGTACGATGGTTTTCGGCCCCTGGTATTTTGTAGATCCGGTCAAGGGAACTACAGCTATGTTCTAATCTAGGGTTAATGGATTGCGGTTTATGTATGCTTCGACATGTATATATATGTGTTGTAACATTAAAAGGAATATAATGAAAAATCAAGCTGGTCGTCCTGATTGAGATCCAGGGGAAAATCTCTGTGTTTATCTATTTTATGTTTTATGCTCTTGCTATTGTTTATTTTCTGTTATAAGATTCGTGTGTAGATAATTTCTGTTCAGGGTTAAAACCTACATTTGGTATCAGAGCTGTTTCAGCTTCAAGGGGATGCCTTTTTTGCTGAGGGTTTTTTGCTTGGGCCTGAGGTAGACCCTGTTCAGTGGGAGATCTGCGAGATCGATTCTTGCTGTGAAAGAAGATGGCGAGCGGCGGAAAGATAGAGATCGAGAAATTTAATGGTCAGAGTTACGAGTTGTGGAAGCTCAAGATGGAGGATCTGCTGGTGGATAAAGATCAGTGGATTGCGGTAGATCCAGGTACTAAACCAACGACAATGTCAGATGAATACTGGAAGAACCTGGATCGAAAGGCTAAGAGCACACTACGGTTGTGTGTCTCAGATTCAGTATTGTTGAATGTATCTGGGGAAGCTACGGTGAATAATTTGTGGGAAAAACTTGGGACTTTGTACCCATCTAAGTCTCTAGTGAATAAGTTGTTCCTAGGAAAAAAACTGTATAACCTGAGGATGAAGGATGGAGATTTAGTGACAGAGCATCTGAACGCCTTCAATACTGTGGTAAGTCAGCTTTCATCTGTTGATATTAAAATCTTAGACGAAGATAAGTGCATCAGTTTGTTGTGTTCTCTACCAGACTCGTGGGACAGTCTGGTTATTGCAATAGGTAGCAATACAAATACCTTGAATTTTGATGACATTATCTCAACCTTTCTCTCGGAGGAAATGAGATGGAGAAATATGGAGGGTCAAAATGGAGATGCCTTATCTGTACAAGGAGGGTCCCAAAAGAGAAACAAGAATAAGGTTTCGAGTGGGAGATCTAAATCTAGAGGGAGATCTAAATCTCCTGGAATGTTTGTAAAGGTGTGATGGAAATGCGGAAAGGAAGGACACTACAAAAAGGAATGCAGATCTAAAGCTCTTGTGAAAGGAGAGGGATCTGATGGCCCTTCATACATGAGAGGCAAAAACCACCTCGGATGAAGGTGGGGATGTGTGTTGGCTTCTTTTAAATACATGTAGGTCATGGTCATGGTTGATTGACTCGGGTGCATCTTTCACTTCCTCCCCCATAAGGAGTGGTTATAACAAATAACAATGGAGTAGGTAATAGCGTCTTCACAGGGATGATATGAAACGAGAATCATCGGACAGTGGAAAGGTCAACTGAGCTACAAGGTGGAGAAAGTTAGAACCACTTTCCTTGGTGTTTCATATTCTGCATTGGCGAAATCGATTTAAATAGCTTAGAAGGATGATGCAGGTGTAAAAACAATGTTCAAGAAAGATATCTGCAAGATGGTTTGGGGAGCACTGGTATCAATGCGGGGAGTTCAGTTTGGAACTCTGCACAAGATTTAGGGTAGCACTGTTATTAATGAGTGAAATAGTTTTGTGGTTCCTGAAAGTGGAGCGGAAAGCCTAGCAGTATCTGGAGAAAAGCCCATGCTATGGCATCCAAGGCTTGGACATATTGGAGATAAGGGCCTTTGGATACTACATGGAAATGGTATGGTAGAAGGTATGTATAATTTCTCTCTAGATTTTGATTTCTGTGAACATTGTGTATATGGGAAGCGAGGTGGAGTGATTATCCTTACGGTGCTGGAAGGCGAACAAGATATTAGAACTTGTGCACGGTGATGTGTTTGGACCTGTGCCGTTTCCATCACTAGGTAAGTTTGTGTACTATGTTTCATTCATAGATGACTTCTTAAGGTATACATGGATATATTTCTTGAGTAATAAATATGAAGTCTTTGACAGATTTGAAGAATTTAAGGCTTTGGTGGAAAACTAGACAGAGAAGAAGATAAAGGTGCTGAGGACATATAATGGTGGGGGTGTTCTGCAAGAAGGAATTTGAAGAGTTCTCTAAGAAGTCTGGTATAGCACGGTGAAGACTACTCCAACACACCTGAAGCAAAATGGAGTTGTAGAAAGAATGAACAGAACGCTAATGGAAAAGGCAAGAAGCATGCTCAGTGGAATAGGGTTAGGACATGAATTCTAGGCAGAGGCAATGGAGACTTCATGTTACTTGGTTAATAGATCACCTTCATCAACGTTGGAGGATAAGACTCCACATGAGGTATGGACTGGTAAGAAACCCTCTCTTTCACAGTTGAGGGTATTTGGATGTGATGCACATGTACATGTTCCAAAGAGGAAAAGGACCAAGTTGGATAATAAATCTAAAAGATGCATATTTATTAGGTATAAGGATGGTTTAAAGGGTTACAAGCTTTGGAACCCGGAATCAAGGAAGGTTGTGTACAACCGAGATTTTGTGTTTAGAGAGGTGAAATATGTTGTGAAACATGAAGTCCTACCAAAGGAACCTGAGAAGATAGAGTTTGAGCTAAAGGAGGATGAATCAGACTCTACAACAGAAGAAGACTCAGAAGAGGAAGAGCCAAAAACTCCAGCTTTGAGAAGATCAGCTCGGGAAAGAAGACAACCAGAAAGGTATAGTCCATCTGCTTTCTGTTCAAATTTTGCCTTAACTATAACTGATGATGATCCCAGAACTGTCAGGGAGGCAGTAGATTCAGAGGATGGAAAACTCTGGAAGGAGGCCATGGTTGATGAAATGGCATCCTTGCACAAAAACGAGGCATGGGATCTGGTGGAGTTGCCGGCTGGAAGGAAGCCCATCGGGAGCAAATGGGTGTTTAAAAAGAAGATGAATGTAGAAGGCAAGGTGGAGAAATACAAATCTCGGTTGGTAGCAAAAGGTTATTCCCAGGTGTCGGGAATTGATTTTGGTGATATTTTTTCTCCTGTTGCCAAAGTTACTTCTATTAGATTACTTTTATCTATTGCTGCTGCATTTGATTTTGAGATAGAACAGATGGATGTGAAGACAAAATTTCTTCACGGGGATCTAGAAGAAGAGATCTACATGAAGAAACCTGAAGGCTTTATGGTGAAGGGTAAGAAAGAACTGGTATGCAGGTTGAAGAAGTCTCTGTATGGGTTAAAACAGTCACCAAGGATGTGGTATCAGAAATTTGATACCTATATACGGGGACTTAGCTTCACCAGAAGCAAGGAGGATCACTGTGTTTATTTTAAATTAATTGGTGATCGTGTTATTTATTTGGTCTTGTATGTGGATGATATGTTGTTGATTGGAAATGACAAAGAAAGTATCCAAGATTTGAAGACCCAACTGTTCTCCAAATTCGACATGAAGGATCTTGGTGCTGCAAACTATATTTTGGGCATGGAAATTAAGAGAGATCGGGCAAAGAGGAAGCTCTGGTTAAACCAGAGGAAGTATGTCGGGACTATATTGCAGAGGTTCAATATGCAGGATAGTAAACTGGTGAGTGTTCCTATTCCTGTAGGTGCAAAGCTTTCTGCTGAACAGTGTCCCAAGACACAAGAAGAAGAAGAGGATATGTCCCGTGTTCCATATGCAAGTGCAGTGGGTAGCCTGATGTATGCAATGGTCTGTAATAGACCAGACATTGCACATGCAGTGGGAGTATTGAGCAGGTTTATTTCAAACCTAGGGAAGGAGCATTGGACAATAGCAAAGCGGGTTTTCAGATATTTACGTGGCACTAGTGATTATGGCTTGTGCTACCATGGAAGACCAGGATTGGAAAGAATGTTGGACATTTGTGATTTTGTTGATGTAGACTGGGCTAGAGATCTAGACCAAAGAAGATCTACAAGTGGTTATGTGTTTAGCCTATTTGGAGGTGCAGTCAGTTGGATGAGTAAAAGATAGTCTGTAGTGGCGCGTTCAAATACAGAGGCAAAATACATAGTAGCCACTCATGCAAGCAAGGAAGCAGTTTGGTTGCAGAGATTGTGTTCAAGTATGGGGTTGGTACAACAAGCTATAAGGATAGACTGTGATAGCCAAAGTGAAATTTTCTTGGCTAATAACCCTGCTTATCATTCAAAGACAAAGCACATTGATGTTCAATATCACTTTGTTAGAGATATGGTTGAAGCTAAAAGAGTGTTGCTGGTAAAGGTGGACACTTTGAAGAATGTTTCAGATGCATTGACGAAGTCTGTAAGCACTCAAAATTTCTCTTGGTGTAGAGAAACAATGGGTGTTGAAGAATTGGCCCAAGGACTAAGCTCTCCTATGGCCCCATGTGGAAAGAAAAAAAAAAGTGGGAGAATGTTGGGTATGTGTTATATTCTTTCCATGACTAGCCACACGTGATGTACGTTGCGCCGAGCGCAGCAGCGGGGTCACAGGGGGGGCGGCAGCCCCCCCTGTCAGGGTCCAAGGTAGCGCCCCGACAAATTTTTTTTTGGTATGCGGTCCCACTCATAGGCGGACCCACCCATGTTTTGTGCATGATTTTGCACATGGTTTTGGGGTACAATGGGTTTCGGCCCCTGGTATTTTGTAGATCCAGTCAAGGGAACTACGGTTATGTTCTAATCCAGGGTTAATGGATTGGGGTTTATGTATGCTTCGGCATGTATATATATGTGTTGTAACACTAAAAGGAATATAATGAAAAATCAAGCTGGTCGTCCCGATTTGGGATCCAAGGGAAAAATCTCTGTGTTTATCTGTTTTATGTTTTATGCTCTTGCTATTGTTTATTTTCTGTTATAAGAATCGTGTGTAGATATTTCTGTTCAGGGTTAAAACCTACATTTGGTATCAGAGTTGTTTCGGCTTCAAGGGGACGCCTTTGTTGTTGAGGGTTTTTTGCTTGGGCCTGTGGTAGACCTTGTTCAGTGGGAGATCTGCGGGATCGATTCTTGCGGTGAAAGAAGATGGCGAGCGGCGGAAAGATAGAGATCGAGAAATTTAATGGTCAGAGTTTTGAGTTGTGGAAGCTCAAGATGGAGGATCTGCTGGTGGATAAAGATCAGTGGATCGCGGTAGATCCAAGTACTAAACCAATGGCAATGTCAGATGAAGACTGGAAGAAACTAGATCAGAAGGCTAAGAGCATAATATGGTTGTGTGTCTCAGATTCAGTATTGTTGAATGTATATGGGGAAGTTACGACGAATAATTTGTGGGAAAAACTTGGGACTTTGTACCAATCTAAGTCTCTAGTGAATAAGTTGTTCCTGTGAAAAAAGCTATATAACCTGAGGATGAAGGAAGGAGACTTAGTGACAGAGCATCTGAATGCCTTCAATACTGTGGTAAGTCAGCTGTCATCTGTTGATATTAAAATCTTAGATGAAGATAAGTGCATCAGTTTTTTGTGTTCTCTACCAGACTCGTGGGACAGTCTAGTTATTGCAATAGGTAGCAATACAAATACCTTGAATTTTGATGACATTGTCTCAGCCTTGCTGTCGGAGGAAATGAGATGGATAAATATGGAGGGTCAAAATGGAGATGCCTCATTTGTACAAGGAAGGTCCCAAAACAGAAACAAGAATAAGGTTTCGAGTGGGAGATCTAAATCTAGAGGGAGATCTAAATATCCTGGAATGTTTGTAAAGGTGTGCTGGAAATGCGGAAAGGAAGGACACTACAAAAAGGAATGCAGATCTAAAGCTCCTGAGAAAGGAAAGGGATCTGATGATGCTCCTTCTGCAGAGGCAAAAACCACCTAGGATGAAGGTGGGGATGTGTATTTGGCTTCTTCTTCAAATACACATGTAGATCAAGAGTCATGGTTGATTGACTCAGGTGCATCTTTTCACTTCACTCCCCATAGGGAGTGGTTCTGTGAGTATGAGAAATATAATGGTGGTGACGTCTTCCTAGGGGATGATAGGAAGGCCAGAATCATCGGACGTGGAAAGGTCAAGCTGAAGCTACAAGGTGGAAGGATTAGAACACTTCCTGGTGTTTTGCATATTCCTGCATTGGCTAGAAATCTTATTTCTGTAAGCAAGATGGATGATGCAGGTGTAAAAACAGTGTTCGAGAAAGATGCCTGCAAGATGGTTCGGGGAGCACTGGTATTAATGCGGGGAGTTTGGATTGGAACTCTGTACAAGCTATAAGGTAGCACTGTTATTAATGGGTGTAACAGTTCTGTTGTTCCTAAAAGAGGAGCGGAAAGCCTAGTTGTCTCTGAAGAAAAGACCATGCTATGGCATCAAAGGCTTGGACATATTGGAGAGAAGGGCCTTCGAATACTGCATAGAAATGGTATGGTAGAAGGTATGTATAATTTCTCTCTAGATTTCAATTTCTGTGAACATTGTGTATATGGGAAGCAGAATCAGGTGATTTTTCCTTCTGGTGCTAAGAGGGCGAACAAGATATTAGAGCTTGTGCACAGTGATGTATTTGGACCTGTGTCAGTTCCATCACTGGGAAAGTATGTGTACTATGTTTCATTCATAGATGGCTTCTCAAGGAATACATGGATATATTTATTGAGGAAGAAATCTGAAGTCTTTGACAGATTTAAAGAATTTAAGGCTCTGGTGGAAAACCAAACAGAGAAGAAGATAAAGGCACTGAGGATAGATAATGGTGGGGAGTTCTACAAGAAGGAATTTGAAGAGTTCTGTAAGAAGTGTGGTATAGCACGGCATAAGACTACTCCGTACACACCTCAGCAAAACGGAGTTGCAGAAAGAATGAACAGAACATTGATGGAAAAGGCAAGAAGCATGCTCAGTGGTATCGGGTTAGGATAAGAATTCTGGGCAGAGGCAGTGGAGACTGCATGTTACTTGGTTAATAGATCACCTTCATCAGCTTTGGAGGATAAGACTCCGCATGAGGTATGGACTGGTAAGAAACCCTTTCTTTCACATCTAAGGGTATTTTGATGTAATGCATATGTACATGTTCCAAAGGAGAAAAGGACCAAGTTGGATAATAAATCTGAAAGGTGCATCTTTATTGGGTATAAGGATGGTTTAAAGGGTTACAAGCTTTGGAACCCAGAAACAAGGAAGGTTGTGTACAGTTGAGATGTGGTGTTTAGAGAGGTGAAATATGTTGTTACACATGAAGTCCTACCAAAGGAACCTGAGAAGATAGAGTTTGAGCTAAAGGAGGATGAATCAGACTCTACAATAGAAGAAGACTCAGAAGAGGAAGAGCCACAAACTCCAGCTTTGAGAAGATCAGCTCGGGAAAGAAGACAACCAGAAAGGTATAGTCCATCTGCTTTCTGTTCAAATTTTGCCTTAACTATAACTGATGATGATCCCAGAACTGTCAGGGAGGCAGTAGATTCAGAGGATGGAAAACTCTGGAAGGAGGCCATGGTTGATGAAATGGCATCCTTGCACAAAAATGAGGCATGGGATCTGGTGGAGTTGCCGGTTGGAAGGAAGCCCATCGGGAGCAAATGGGTGTTTAAAAAGAAGATGAATGTAGAAGGCAAGGTGGAGAAATACAAAGCTCGGTTGCTAGCAAAAGGTTATTCCCAGGTGCCGGGAATTGATTTTGGTGATATTTTTTCTCCTGTTGCCAAGGTTACTTCTATTAGATTACTTTTATCTGTTGCTGCTGCATTTGATTTTGAGATAGAATAGATGGATGTGAAGAAAACATTTCTTCACGGGGATCTAGAAGAGGAGATCTACATGAAGCAACCTAAAGGCTTTATGGTGAAGGGTAAGAAAGAACTAGTATGCAGGTTGAAGAAGTCTCTGTATGGGTTAAAACAATCACCAAGGATGTGGTATCAGAAATTTGATACCTATATACGAGGACTTGGCTTCACCAGAAGCAAGGAGGATCACTGTGTTTATTTTAAATTAATTGGTGACCGTGTTATTTATTTGGTCTTATATGTGGATGATATGTTGTTGATTGGAAATGACAAAGAAATTATCCAAGATTTGAAGACCCAACTGTTCTCCAAATTTGACATGAAGGATCTTGGTGCTGCAAACTATGTTTTGGGCATGGAAATTAAGAGGGATCGGGCAAAGAGGAAGCTCTGGTTAAACCAGAGGAAGTATGTCGAGACTATATTGTAGAGGTTCAATATGCAGGATAGTAAACCGGTGAAAGTTCCTATTCCTGGAGGTGTAAATATATCTACTGAACAGTGTCCCAAGACACAAGAAGAAGACGAGGATATGTCCCGTGTTCCATATGCAAGTGTTATAGCATCATTTCTCACCTTGACATGATTCATGATTGCTACATGGCTTTATGGGCACCCATTCCTACAGACTTGGACAAATTCACTTAAAAACAGTGGAAAATCCTTCATACGCGACTATGCCCGTGTTTTTCCGCGTGTATACGCGAGTACAGCTAGACTTTTCCGCGTATGCCATTTTAATGATTAAAAAAAATATATAAAAATCCCTAATTTCGCGCTGGGTTGATGGTTACTCAGGTAGTTCAACCACCCCAGCCCGTGGCCAACTGTTTCCAACTGCTGAAACTACTTGGAGGGACTATAAAAAGACCTCACATGTATGGCCTAAAGGGGAGAGAGAATTATTATTATTATACTCTGTTGGTTCCCTATCCAAGTCTGATTCCCCGTGCCTCCTGCACTTTCCCAGTTCATTTCAGGAAACCCTTGTTTCCTTGAGATACACATCCCTTTATATGTTATCTCGCATGCACTCATTTGGAAGGAGTCTTAGCGAGGCAAGGGCTGGACGGATCCGGACGACGGTCTGCGAAGGCCTTGGAAGGATCAGGTGATCTCTCCACTTAATTTTGTACGTACTATTTTTATAATACAGAAGTATCATGCTGTTCCCGAAGTAAACGTGTTAGTGTATGCTTTAATGTATGAAGAATATTTGTTATACAAGCATTCATGATGATTTATTTAATGTTTTATATGAATCTCACTAACATATAGAGTAGAAATATACCGTACAACTTGTCCTTTGTGCTGGTTTCTTCTTGTATTTCAGGTGAAAGAGGAAGGACGGTTGCAGGGAGTTTGAACTCCACGTGGATCTACTTCAAACGTAGGACCAACGGGTAAACCTCTCGTTCTACTCGATTTCGTTTTTATGAATGTGCATGATCGTGTGAGTCTCTGTTAAGTAGTACGCCCTCGCTCTGTGGAGGTTGAATCATATGGCCTTCCATATTAAATCATCGTACCGGAAGACTAATATCTTTCGCACGGTCGTGCATAAATCCGGATCATTAAGTCTGCTGTTACATTATATTAATACTTGCTGCTCACATTCTAAGACTACTCACATATTAAGTTGAATATGAAATGAAGATGTAAATAAATTTTATGAAAAAGTTTTAAAAGTCCATGAATGTGTTAAACTGATTCACCCCCCCCCGCTCTTAGTTTAACTAAGGGTTCAACAATTGGTATCAGAGCCGGTTCCTTTTTGTAGCAATTTAACAACTGAAAGGAGATCCTAGGTTCTTGAGATACTAGTCAAGAAGGATCCTCAACGAACAAAGCCCCTTTTTTCACTGGTGAAAATTATGCCTTCTGGAAAATCAGAATGAGAACATACATAATGTCCTTAGGAGTAGAAGTTTGGGTTGCTGTGGAATTTGGATATGACTCTAAGGCAAATGTCTCAGAGAAAGAAGCCAAACAAGATTTTGTGGCTAATGCAAAGGAAATGAATGCAATCTTGAATGGACTGTGTGAGGCAGAATTCATCAAAGTAATGCACAACGAGATTGCCAAAGAAATGTGGGAAACTCTAGAAAATATTCATGAGGGAGACAAAAAGGTGAAGACAACTAAACTTCAAGTCTATAGAGCCCAGTTTGAAAATTTAAAGATGAATGATGATGAAGATATTGCTAGTTTCTTTTTAAGGGTTGCAAAAATTGTCAATAATATGAAAGCACTAGGTGAAACCATGCAAGAATGTGTAATTTTTCAAAAGATCCTAAGATCTTTGCCATCTAGTTTTAATCCCAAGGTCTCTGCCATAGAAGAAACAACAGATTGGGAAACCTTGACCATGAATCAACTTCTTGGAAAACTGATAGCGTATGAGATGACACTGCCACAGAAGAAGTCAAATGTAAGGGAGGCAACTTTTAAGGTAGAGAAGAAGAAAGAAGAAAAAGATGAGATAGGCTCCTGTTCTGATGAAGAAGAGGCTAAATTTATCAGGAAGTTGGATAAAGGCTCAGGTAAGTATAAAGGTAAACTTCCATTTAAATGTTTCAATTGTGGAAGAGTTGGAAATTATGCTTCTAAATGTCCTTATAAGAAAACAAAGAATCAGGCTCAGGAATCAGAGAAGACCATATCTAAGAACTGGCAAAAAGGGAAGAGATTCAATAGAAAATCTTTCTATTCTCAGCAAGACAACAATGCATCAGAAGACTCAGCTGAATTCTCAAGTGAAGAAGGAACATCAGAATTTGTTTTGATGGCTATAGAAGGGCTAGAATTTTTTTTTTTAGAAGATGAGGAAGAAGGTGAAGTGGACCTTGAGGGGGAGCTAAGAAGTGCCTTGGAGGAAATTGACAAACTAAAACTGAAGTGCAGAAAACAGAAAGAAATTCTTCTCAAATACGTGAGAGAGGAACAAAATTTAGAAGCCCTCATTCCGTTGAAAGTAGAGCTTGAAGAAGCCAAGAAGGTAGAGGATATTTTACTTAAGCAGATCAAGGATAAAACTCAGGAACAAGAGAAGTTGGAAGAAGAAGTAGTGAGCCTAAGAAAGAACTTAGAAAAAGCCCAAAGAGAACTATTAATGAATACACCTCTAATGAAAGACTCTGGATAGTTGGACTAGATTATAAATGCACAAAGGTCACCTCTGATAAAAACTGGGATAGGCTATGAAGGAGAATCAAGCAAAGGAAAAGAAAAAGAAAACAAAAATATTATTTTTGTAAAAGCAGAAGAGAATATCCAAGCAGCTCAGAATATTTCAAAGGAAGAATAATCCTGCAATAACGTAGATAAAAATCAGGAGGAAGCTCAAATGACAAAGGATGAAGTAAATAAACTGTCAACTGAAAAAACCTTGCATACTCCTGAATATGTCAAATTTGGAAGTCATCAAAGGAGATTTTTTCCTTCTATGAAAAATGCTACTTGTTATTTATGTCACAAATTAGGACACATTGCTGCATATTGTTATACTAGAAGAATAAATACAAACCAGCAAAGGATGCAAATAGTAAAAAGTTTTACTCAAGCAGGAAGATGGAGAAGATAGCCTTTTATCAGGTATGCAAATTGTTTTTATGGATACTATTTTTATTGTAATGATTTTGGCCATAAAATCATAGAATGCAGGAAATATGAACAAAGACTGTTGTTCAAAACCTCAAGAAGGTTTATGAATCATGGAGAGTTTATTCCTACTTATAATCCTGCTAAGGATATATCCAAATGCTGTGTATGAAATAAAAGTGGACATATGTCTTCCAAATGTTCTCTAAGAGAGTGTAGTTCATCATCTCAGAAAAGATACCAAACAAGAGGATGCTTGCAGTGGAAAAATAAAGTGAATAAATGTGACTTGGCTCTAATAGCTCAAGATCTAAAAAGCCAGTGGTATTTGGACAACGGTTGCTCAAAGCATATGTCAGGAGATAGAAGCAAGTTTATAACCTTTGACGAAAAGAAATATGGAAATGTTACTTTTGGAAATGATAAAGTAGGAAAGATCAAAGGAAGAGGCTCAGTCAGTCTGGATAATGGTAGAGGAAAAGCCCAAGATGTACTATTTGTGGATGGGCTGAAAGCAAATCTGTTGAGTGTTAGTCAAATGTGTGATAAAGGGTATGAAGTTCTTTTTAGAGCTCAAGACTGTGAAGTAAGATCAAGCACCACTGGAAAAACCCTGATCAAAGGTGTTCGAACGGAAAGCAATGTCTATGTAGTAAAAGAAGAAAATGAAGCATGTCATCTTAGAAAATTTGATGAGTCTTGGTTATGGCATAGGAGATTGGGACACTGACGCAGGTCTAGCCTGCAATACCCAGGATCTCCATAAACTTCTTCATTAATCCTCATTTGCACTCAATTCACTATTCACATCATCCCAAAATTACAATATGCATTTACAATTCCAGTTTACATGCCTTCATATTAAACAAACATCATTCAATCCAAAGTCCAACCTTGTACATGCGCCTTTTAAGATCACAATCAAATTTTAACCAATCAAACACCCTATGCATCAAGACTGAGTCTGGCAATGCATTATAGCTTTATGCAACTCCATCATATCTTACCCATTTAAATCACGTTCTGGACTGCGCCTTCTGACTCATTATTTCTGCATCAAATATTCAAAGTGTGCCTTTTTCAAATCTGCTTATCAAACTCATAAAATGAATTTCCCATACTTATTATACTATTCATCCATATGAAGGTTTTAATTCAAATTTTATTTCCCAAACTCAGCACAAACTGAACGGATTCAAAATCCTGGAAAACGCAGATTAGTAATTTGCATTGACAGCAATGCAATTCAAACATTTAAACTTCACTTACCAATGCTGCTACCAGACTTGTATTAATCCATCAACTCCATATTAATTGAACAGAATTCCTCCAATCGATGACACTACAGAAATCGATTTCAGCAACATATCCACAAAGTCTAGAAATTTACTTACTGCATTCTTCAGCGCTGTCCAATCAATCTTCATTTCCTTCAAGGGTGTTCAATCTTCGTTCACATATTTCTGCAAATAGTTTCCTGCTATGGAAATTACAAAATTTAACATACCTCTCAACAACCATCTGGTTATTAAAAGCCCTTCAACGCTTACAGACCCACGGGCATGTATCCGTCTTACTCCAACCTCAGCACCAAAACCAAAGCGAACTCCATCACAAAAGTGTATACTCGCCTTATGAAATACAGTTCAACGCCAATTCAATTCTGTTATGATCGATCTCAATCGAATGGGGTTTCGATTCCAGCTATAGGATCGATGCAGACTTCAACGTATTTAACAATTATTACGCCCTTCAAAATCCCTTTGAATTTTCTGTGTAGTGCCTACACCAGAATTGGTATCGATTTCTTTTGCAAATCGAACCAGCCCAATTTAATTCAAATAAAAAATACATGTCTATGATCTGAAATAAACATCGCTTGTATTTCTCAATTACAAGGATAAACCGCAATGACTTTATGGAACTGTTCTCACAAAACAAATACGCTGGTCATTATCAACCAGAACGTAATTCAAATGCTTCTTTACTGTTTATAATTTAACAAAACATGCATCGATTCAGTCGACTTTAACAAAAGGAACCAAGTTCAGTCCCTGCAGAATTTAATATGTCGTGCCTTCATCCTCATGGTGCCAAAATCTCTTGTTGTTCCAAACTTACCTCACAGTTCTATGTTCGATGCACCTTCAACACTAAACGAATCATCAAATGCATTTGCAGTATCAAAACATTCATACCCAATTCCGTCAATTGACATCGGCTATTTAAATCTACGCCCAAGTGATGTTACAGGTCCTCAATTCGTTATAATTCAATCAATTCATTACAACTCAATGCCAGTTTAACACAAAGGACCAGGTTTGATTTCATATGTAACTTCAGTGCTTTACCAATATAAAACACACGACAACATCTATGGAAATTAAACTCTGCTCAGAGCTATGAAATCGATCTTGAAATTTATTGAATTGGATATTCAATTTAACACAGTTTTCCACCTTGTCATATCAGTGGTTGTGCTCAATCACCCATGCACACTCTTAATTCAAAGCACAGCATTTAAATACCCAATTCCGGAATGTAACCATGAACTATAAAACACACTTATCAAATTAATAGCAAAATTACTTACAAACTGTTCTTCTTGGCCCGATACTTCAATTCTGTGGCCCTTTACAATGGTTGAAGGCGTACAGCCTACCCTCAATCTCACACTTTCTCACAATCTCAATGTCCTTTTCTCACAAAACCCCTTTCTACTTATACAATTTTAAAAACCATTTAATTAAATGCTCAATCCCTTAAAATCCTCAACAAACCCCTAAATTTCTCAACATCCCTAAAGGATAGTTTTTATCCCTAAAATCCTTCAATTTATTAAATTTCCTCATATCCTTTTATTAATAAAAAGATATTTACATAAATCCTCACCTTCTCCTATTTAATTCAAATTAATTAAGAAAATATTAAAAATCATCACACCCCATATTTACAAATTAATATTATCACACCCCATATTTACAAATGGAGAAAAAGGTCTTGATGCTCCTGCATCAGACACCTAAACTTTGATCATGTCATAATTCTAAGCAAAAAGAATGCAGTCAGAGATATGCCAGTCATCAAGAAGCCTTCAAATACAATATGTAAATCCTGTCAGCTAGGTAAGCAGACCCGTACATCCTTTAAAACCAAAGAGAAGTTATCTACAAGCAGACCTCTTCAACTTGTTCACATGGATTTGTGTGGGCCTTCGAGAACTAAAAAACCAAGTGGAGAATCCTATTTCATGCTAATAATAGATGATTTTTCTAGAATGACATGGGTTGCATTTCTCAAACACAAATCGGAAGCATTTGAGAAATTCAAAATATTCAAGGCTTTGGCAGAAAATCAAACAAGATGCAAGCTGAAGTGCATCAGATTAGACAGAGGAGGTGAATTTATAGATTATGATTTTGCAGACCTGTGCAATGAGCATGGGATAAAGCAACAGTTCACAATTGCAGGAACACCTCAGCAAAACGGAGTGGCAGAGAGACAGAACAGGTCTGTACAACAGATTGCCAGAGCCATGATGCAAGAAAGTAACATTCCTCAAACCTTTTGGGCAGAAGCAGTACACACAGTTGTGCATATCCTAAACAAAGCTCATTTAAGACCAAACAATGACAAGACTCCTTATGAATTATGGCATGGTAAACCTGCATCAATCAAGCATTTTAGAGTTTTTGGAAGTAAGTGTTTTATAAAAAATAATGATGAAAATTTGGGAAAGTTTGATGCAAGAGCAGATGAAGGAATATTCTTAGGATATGCATCTAAGAGTAAAGGTTACAGATGCTACAACAAAATACTTCACAAAATTGTAGAAAGTATTGATGTAATATTTGATGAAGAACTATCAGACAAGTTAAGAAGTACAGATTGCAGCAATCCTCCGGAAGTTCATGAAGAAGAGAATCAAGATGATGATGAAATAAACAAGCCAATAGAAGATATAGATCTAAGATCAAAAAGCTCCTCAAGATACATTCAGAAGAATCATTCAGAAGATCAAATCATTGGGGAAAAGAGTGTAGGTGTACAAACAAGAAGACAGGTAACTGAACAGACTGAAGAGGTATATCTCGCAATGTTGTCACAAATAGAGCAAAAGAAGTTTGAAAAAGCCAGCAAAGAAAAACATTGGGTGAATTCCACGAATGAAGATTTGGACCAAATTGAGAAGAACAACACTTGGGAACTAGTTCCAAGACCCAGTGAGAAAAATGTCATTGGCTCAAAATGGGTATTCAAAAATAAGATGAATGAACAAGGACATGTAATCAGGAATAAAGCTAGACTTGTGTGCAAGGGATATTCATAAGTTGAAGGACTTGATTATGATGAAACATTTGCCCCTGTAGCTAGAATGGAAGCTATCAGACTGTTTTTAGCTTTTTCTTGCTATCATGACTTCAAGGTATATCAAATGGATGTGAAGTCTGCCTTCCTGAATGGAGATTTAGAGGAAGAAGTCTACATGGAGAAATCAGAAGGGTTCTCCTTAACAGATAATGTAGACTATGTTTGCAGATTAAAGAAAGCATTATATGGGCTGAAACAAGCTCCTTGAGCATGGTATTCAAGGCTGGAAAAATACTTGCAAAAACAAGGGTTCATGAAAGGGGGAGTAGACATAAACTTGTACATAAAAGCTGATGAAGATGAAATGTTGATTGTAGTAGTGTATGTAGATGATATCATGTTTGGAAGTAGCAAAGATGAGTTAACAAAAGGATTTGCTGAAGAGATGAAATCATAATTTGAAACGTCTATGATTGGAGAGCTTACCTTCTATTTAGGACTACAAATTCAACAAAAGAGCACAAGCACATTTATCTCACAACAAAAATACTTAAAAGAGATGCTGAAAAGATTTAAAATGGAGGACTGCAAACCTGTGTCAACTCCCATGACTACTGGATGCAAGCTTTGTGCAGATGATGGAACAACTGATGTAGATCAAAAACTTTACAGATCCATGGTTGGAAGTCTGTTATATCTAACAGCTTCTAGACCAGACATTGTGCTGGCTGTAGGACTTGTGGCAAGATATCAAGCATCACCAAAACAAAATCACTTACTAACAATTAAAATAATATTCAGATATCTACAAGGGACTGCACATTATGGGCTATGGTATCCAAAAGGAAAAAACTTCATTTTGACAGCATATATAGATGCAGATTGGGCCAGCTGTGTTGATGACAGGAAAAGAACAAGTGGAGGTGCATTATAATTAGGAGAGAGTCTGGTGGCATGGCTAAGCAAGAAACAAACATCTATTTCTCTATCCACAGCAGAAGAAGAATACATAGCAGCAACAACATGTTGTACACAAGTCATGTGGATGAAGCAAACCCTCCAAGACATGAAGGTAAGCATTGATGAACCTATTTCAATCAAATGTGATAATACAAGTGCTATAAGTATATCTAAAAATCCTATGCTTCATTAAAAAACTAAACATATTCCAATCAAGTGTCATTTTCTCAGAGAACAAGTAGCTCAAAAGGTGGTAAAGTTGGAATATCTGCCAACAAAAGAATAGACAGCAGATATATTTACAAAACCTCTTGCTAGAGAACCATTTGAATATTTGAGAGATAGACTAGGGGTAGTATCTGTAGATGCTACTCTCTGATATGAAGAGAAAGCACAGTTTCAGGGGGAGAACAGAAACGACAATATCATTCCAGGGGAAGATCAGCCAGTAAGGAAAGCATAAAATAGGTCCTCAAGATCAAAAGCTTATGGAAAGAGTACATCCAGCATAAAAGAGTCAACAAAAAGGCTAAAGAGTCAGTGTTTTAAGATTCAATCCAAAGTTTGGAGCAACAAGGTACAAAGTCAGCAGAAAAGGACCTAAACATAACTCAAAGAGAGGAAATGCAGAAAGCAAACTAGGAAATCAACAACCCTTTGCCATTGATGTCAAAGGGGGAGGAAAAGCAAAAATTTGGCTTCTAAAAAAAAATAAGAGGTTATTGCCATCAATGCCAAAGGGGGAGACTATTGGAAATGTTGTCATTGATGGCAAAGGAGTTGGAAAAGGAGGAGCATATGAAACAGTAACTAGGAAAAGAGAAAAGAAAATTAGCAGAGAACAGAGGCAGCAGAGAGGAGGCAGAGGCAGCATAGAAGAAACAAAGGCAGCAGGAGACATATGACAGTAGAAGAGGGCCATAGCATATCTGGAGAGACAGAGTAATGTGTATGCCAAAATTTAATAGCAGATTTGGAGAGACAGAGTAATGAATATGCCTGATGTTCGGATATAGTCCTGATTGAATTAGAGTGTTAATCTCTGTGTAAAGAATAAATCCTTGGACTCTATTTGGCTTATGCAATTTTGAGCAAACCCTATACGTAGAGGACTCTGGAAATCGGTTTAAGAGTCTATCTGTAGGAATAGGCTTTGAATTCCAGTAAATAAATGTATGAGCAATGCAAGGCAGAATTTCCCTCTGTGTGTCGGACAAATCGACTTCATGTCGATATTGTGCTTGAATGCGCTAAGAATTGTAAGCAAATTCTGTGTATTATGTATGAAAGAAGACTCTGTGTCGGGCTTTAGATGGAGTTCAATTTTGGATAAATCCTGTGATAATGGCTCGTATTTGAGGTTCTGGATTGTAATCGAAAGCATCAGTCTCTATGAAGAAAGTTCTCTTGCTAATGCAGAACCATAGAAACCCCTTTGAAACTGAATCCCACATAAGTTGCCATTTCCATTGTCATTCTCGTTAGAATCGACTTGTTTAAGGAAGAAATGAGTCCGTTGTGAGCCACGCTCTAAAACAGGAAGTTGTGGATCGATCACGGTTGCAGTGAGTATCGTGGTCATCGCAAAACTCAATGCGGTTGAATAATCCATGGGGGTTACTATAAGTCCTGTTCTTCTGCAACAAATGCAGACATTTTAACTACAACCAATAGTTGGATGATTGATATGGAATGGAGCATAACACGGTGAAGTTAAACAAAATAGAGGCAGAACTAGAGTTAAATGTGCAGTGTGAATGGAGCTATGCATCGTAACAAATGAAAGCACCGTGGTAAAATACCGATAAACCAAAGAGTTTGTTGTCGACAATTATTGTCTACCCTAGAGACAGCCTAGAGTTGTTATAGACCATTGCCTAGGACATCTTAGCATAGCAAGGAGCTCATAATATATCTTGGGTTGTCAACCCAAAAGCTCTCTTACTATCTCTTGTAAAACAAGGAAATTAGTTTAAATGGAACCAAACTCTCTCAGAAGCTGATACAAAGATAAGAATAATGTAGGAACAACATGAAAAACTCCAATACAAAAGCATTAGACAGTTAAGAGACAACTTACTGCGAAGAGGGCCAGTTCAAATAGTATGCCACAGAAATCAAATATCAGAAAGTGGATGCAGTGAGGAAAACATGAAGGAGATACTAGTTAACATGAGGCTGATACCCAGATACACAACAGAACCACATATGGGTTTATCCAACTAAGAATCCATACATGACAATGGCGTTTTAAAAGCACCCTCCTCAAGTAACTAATATAGCAGAAAATATGAATGACATGAACATGGAACAGTATATCATGACTAGGCCTATTTAAAGCGCTTGACTAATCCAAGTATGGGCACCAACTAGGATGAATCCTTACTTAAGATCAGTGAGCCACTCGCATTCTAGAACATGATACAAGAGGATAAATGAAATGAAATGAGATATTATATTAACACATAAGAAAAGATTACATACTGTGGGATACCAAAGACTAGAATCCTCATTACAGTTATAACTCCTCCTCACTGAGACCCTACGGGCTCTGAGCCTTCATACAGAAACTTTACAAGATGTATACAAAGCCTTTCACTGCACAGTTTGCTGATAGAAATATGGAACCCTTACAATGTCTTTCTTCTTGGTTTTTATAGGAAAGACCGAAAACTCTAGAGAATGAGGTAGGTAATGTACATTAAATTGACTCATTAAAACCAATTGGCGAGGAAAAACCCGCCTATGCTGTTTGACGGTGCTGAACTGGTGCAAGTACTCTGTTGCTGCTTCATGGAATAAATGATGAGGATGAAAATCTACTCTTAACAAGACACAAAGAATAAAATATACAAATGTTCTGTACTTGATTGGAAGAGAAAAATCTACTGCAATAAAACCTTGAGGTTGCTTGTGTTTGTGCATGATACTCCCGGTCTTCCAATCTTTGAATTAAAATTCAAAATCATAACGCTGGGCACTGGCTTTCTCGATTTTCACTGATATTTCATGCTACCCCATTAATGTTCTTGCCCACCCAAATCTGTCTCTTGATTTTCTCTGGAGGGTTCTATAGATTCAAATCCTCGCTTTCTTTAATGGTGGTCACATCATAACAGCTCCCTGATCCTTTCCCACCAACTTTGCTCCTAAAGCATAGTCCTGTCGTGCATTCTCGGCCTCTGTAATGGCAATGACGAATCATGATAATCTTAGCCACGGTGATCCTGCGAAAACAAAAACCCATTAAATAAAACCAATCACAGGGATGGTGGACATGGTGGGGTTAATGGAGATGGTGGAGCAGGTTTACAAAGAGGTAAAACAGTGCAGGGTGGTGGAGAGATTACAGAGAGGTTTTGGTAAACAGACAGGATGTAAGTTTTCCATGTAAAACATAATGTACAAATAAGAAACGATGAGTATGGATGCAGTGCATGTATACAGGTGGCGAGAATGGAAATGCGATGGGCGCGCGGGGTGATGACACGTAGGCGTACGAGCAACCAAGGGGAACAGATGACATGGCGGAGGACTTTGTCAAGCGGGAAAAATGCGGGTGATTATGGGCCACACGATCTCTGAATGAGATCGACGGTTAGAATGAGCCGGAGGGCAATCAAAGGTGGGCCAGGGGCGCGGTTGACGTAGGTTAAAACGCGTGCAGCTTTAGAAGATAAACACCGTTGGATGAAAGGCGCAGGATCAGATGACGATGATTAATTCCGCTGCACATCCTTTGGTCGAAACTTAATGCGCGGGGAGAGCGGAGGCCTGAGATAAAGCGCATGCATCTTCGGGGCACGATGGCCGTTGGATGGAGGTCTCGAAATCTGAAGGTTGCCATTAATTCTGCTACTCGAATTTCATCCGGGGAATAATGCGCGAAATGGGCAGTTTTAAAATCGTACCCCCGGGACACGCGTCATGCGATTTGTGGAATCGCTGGCACAATGGGAAATACCACTCGCCTTGGGTAGGCGGTGCAGAATTAACCAGCTGATTCGTGAGCGGTAACTCAGGCGTGGGGACCACTATGGCAAGTAAAGCTCCGCTCCGTTGATTTGTATTTTGATCCGACGGTCCAACAATGCGCGCGATAGATATGTAATTTTCAGCGCCTTTGGATTTAACCTTTGGTTCTGAGCCCTGATCACATGGAACGGTAAAATATAGGGGCCACGGCTAAAGGGGCTGGACGTTTTACTTTTTTGGATGTATGCCCGTAGTGTTTTCTAATGTGTTTGAGGAGGCGGGAAAAGAAAAGGTAGATAGAAACGAATTTCTCAAGCTATGATAAGGAATTTAAAAGCTCTGTGGAAGTTGAAAACCAAAAATTGAAATGAGGGGCTGACATGTACAACAGAGTCAACGTATAAAAGAACAAAATTGTGAGCAGAAGCGGAACCTTGAGCAAAGGAGGGGAACCAAAAGCGGAATGAACAATGAAGGGGGTTTTTGGTTTTCATCGCATCGCTTTCGTCGGGCAAGCGGTATTTATGAAATCAGAGCGATTCCATAGAACGAGCGACACACGTCCCTGAACGAATCTGCAAAACCACTCTCATTGTGCACCATCGTGCGTTATCGTCCGTGCATCTTCACCGAGCGATATCCGTCAGATCAATGTTGGCTGTGCAATATGTTATTAACCGTCGATTGAAGAAATGCATTAACAAGTGGGCTCCACGGAATATGTATATATTATAATATGCATCGGGATTGATATGAAGGTTTAATATGGTGGATTAACGCAACTAATTATGTGCGATGGGGTTTCCTTTATTCAATTTATTATAAATCGAGCTATCACATTCTACGCAGTGGCCACTATATAATACATTTTATTATAAAGGTTGAAGGTTGACCAGAATTCTTATTGCATATAAATGAAATACAGTCTGATGTTATAAAGGTTATAAAACTTTTGATTGGGGAGCAGATGTTTGTTTTTATTAATAAGTCAAAGCGTTTATTGTAAATACGGAACCAAAGGTTAAATTGTTGATGGTTCATTATAAGGATTGTGAGTACTGATATATCCGTGTTGGTAAATGAGTTTTAGAAAACACTGAGAGTTATTAAGAGGAAGTTGTACATAAAACAATTATATAACTGCAATAAACAGGGAACTGCATAAAAGAGAAAACGAAAAAGAGAGTGAGGTTGGATGAATGAGGAAGGAAAAGAGGAAGAGAGGAGTGCTATTCGAAATATACACTGTAATTGAATGAAAGTTTTTAATTGTTTATATTGTTTGTGATGTAATTGGCAAGTCTCCGGAGAAAGATAAAATCCTACTGTAAAGTTGAAATGGTACATTTCTCTAAGTAAATTGATAAAAGAGAAGAGAATGCAGAATTGAAGAAAAAGAAATAATTAAGTAGATATGAAGATTGGAGTATAGTAAAAGAAATCAAAGGTACAGAACAGAGTTGATATCCAAGGTAAATCAACAAATGTTTCTTTATGATATAGAGGGAGTTGAAGCTTCCTTGCAAGTTGTAGCTTGCATAATTTGAGGTTGGAGCCTCCTGTAGGTTGGTGCTTACAGAAAACCAGTGGTGAGAGGGAGTTGGAGCTTGCATTTACATCACAGCAATAATAAGATGTGGTTTTCTCACTTTATGGGTTTCCACATATATCTGGTGTCTCTGTGCATGATGTTTATGTGTTGATATGGTTTATCTAATCTGCTTAATACTTGCTGCTATCATATTAAGTCTGCTGTTACATTATATTAATACTTGCTGCTCACATTCTAAGACTACTCACATATTAAGTTGAATATGAAATGAAGGTGTAAATAAGTTTTATGAAAAAGTTTTAAAAGTCCATGAATGTGTTAAACTGATTCACCCCTCCCTCTCAGTTTAACTAAGGGTTCAACACTGTTGTATATACACGTAGACTCCCAGGGACAAAGAGATGTTCACGCCTTTAATGTGTTTAGTAAAATTATATTTCTTCCTTTTTCCATGGACTACACACTTTTCCTTTATTTACTTACCACCTTCCAACATAGAAATGTCATCCTTGTTAACATGATGCACTTTAGGGCCATCATTGAATGACCTCCCTTCCTCGGCCTAAGACACTAGATCCCTCAAGAAGTAGATCGTTGAGGGAAAATATAGGGAGATATGTGGAATAGTAAAGGATGTGGTAAACTTGGGGAAAAGGAAACCCTCAATAAAACCTTGGCCCTATAAAACACAAGTGTTTTTTGCATTATTTGAGGTCCAAACCCTAAATCCCAAGGTTCAGAATATTGCAAATAAATCACATACTGAGTGAAAAACCCCAAGAACCAAGAGGTCAATTGAAAACCTTAGAAACTTATGGATTCAACAAGTTCCTTACCACCCAAATATTAAACAGGAGAGAGAGAAATGCTTGAGGAGGACACCTTACTACCAGGAGTAGGAAGACCCAATTTTTCTGGATCTAGGGAATAGGAAGGGACAAACCTAACCTACCCAACCGACTAAAGAGCCTTCCCTCCATGAACCTCATGATCTAGTTGAGGCGGTTAGGCCCATATGGATTAGTAGTTTGACACGTCCTACTAATAGCCAAGAAGTTCCCCACCCCCCCATGGGAGGGGCACAAGTCACTACCAGGTCTGATAAACTTACCCAATGAAAGTGCCACTTGTAAAAACACCTTTACCCTACTATAAAAATCAACTGTAAACCCTCTTGAATGTTATAGGTTCAGAGAAACAAAGATATTAAACAATAATAAGAAAGGAAGATTATGGGCTCGAGGAGGGTCACAATAAATCCGCTCGGTTAATTGCTTTCAAAAGATCCTAACTCGCAAGAAGTGCTTTCCTTTCTGCCATGTCGATCGACCTCATAGTGTTTCTCAAGGACTGATTCAACACAACGAGCCATCTAGTGGGCTAGTTCGAAAATTTTCCAATGGAAGAGGAGCTAGTTGCAGATAAACCCACATTGTATGGTAGGGATGTTATAATGTATTGTTTAATATTTTGATTCGGTCAAAAAAGAAAATAAATTAATACTTATAATTAATAGTTAAACTAGCCTAGATCTATCTTAACTTCGGATCTACCAAGAGCCAAGAGGGATCAAATCTCTTGAGATGCATATTTTATTCTCAGTTCTTCTAAACATATAATCATGAATATTGTGCTTTTTGAAGTAAATCAAACATAACATGAATGAAAAAAAACAAAGATTACATGATCTTACTTTGAAATCCTCAATGTAATGCAAACAATATATTAGGTACCAAAGAAATTTTCTTGCCATTTTAAATAGAATATTTATACTAAAAAATGTTTTTTAATGACCAAACTACTAATAATGAGTTATACAAATATTTTCTCCAAGTAAAAAGTCCTTAAAAAAATGTAAATTTCACCTATTGTTTTACAATAAATATAAATGTTGTTATTTATACTTGATTTTTAAGGTGTAAAAGGTACACTGTTATAAGATTTATTCACATTTTAGTTTCATGTATATCATATTTATGAAAACATTTGGTTTGACGTGTGTTTCTCTTCTTTTTTCTTTGTGTGAAATGAACACTACATCACACTCTTCTTTAAATCTTGAGAAAAACTACAATGCATCTCATTGTAAAGATTGCAACATCAAATGATGTAATCTCATACTAAATATTGCAACATCAAATAAAGAGTTTGTCTTGGAGAAAAGAACTTGGAAAAATGCCTAAGTGTTACATGGAGAAGATATTCAACAAGAAACATTGTGTTGCAAGAGAAAGTTTTTTGTCACAATACAATGTATCACATAGAAAATAAATTTGTGTGATATACACATAAAAGGGAAAATCTTAGTACCATGATTTTTTTTTACCTTTTCAGTTTATACAAAAATTCACCCACTATTTTTGTCAAGAATTATGATGTATCCCGAGAAAAAAAAACCTCTTTTCTATAATCCAATGTATAATGAGGACAAAGCACTAGATATACTAGCATACCCCCTAAGGGGAGGAAGGGAACATTGAAGAGGAAGAGGTGATTATGGTTTATTTTTTTATTATATATAAATTTATTTAATGTAAAATTAACAATTCATCTAAAACACACATTGTAAGGCAATTTAGAGAAGAATATCACTTGCATTAGTCAATGCTAAAGTAATAGTAGTTAATAGGCAATATAATACTATAGTGTTGTTTTGGCACAAACTAATAAATTGAGATGTATACACCTTTAGAATTTAAATTTACTTTTTAAAGTAATAATGGTAGGAAGTAATTAGTAGTAAATATATTTATTCACATCTTTTAAAACAAAAAAAACACTTTCTATTAAAATTGAAAAGGAAAGTACATATATCGCCAATATTTCCTATGGCGGAGCTTGATTATAGGATAACAGAGAGTCCACAAATCTCTGGACTGAATATTTGTGCAAAACAAATAAAGAAAAAATTTCAAGCGTTGTGAGATCACTTCAAAATGACATACAAAGGAGTGGAAATGTATCATCCAACAAACGAAACCTTATTCCCATTTTATTCTTATTTTTTGAATGTAAATATTTTTTTTGGCTGGCTGATCCATGGGGTTTGAAATGAAACATATTAAGACTTAACTCCTTAATATCAAAGATATTTCCCATGGAGCCACCCCATGGGATTTAATACAAAGATTTACTTAAATTATAATAGGAAGAATTGATTCTTCAAATAGATACCATTAATCAAGTATTCATGGTTTCTCAAATGCTCTTGAATATTGCAATCCCTTTCATAAAGAGCTTTGGAGGCAACAACTCCAGAGGACGTTATGGTCATGATCAAAGTAAAGACACATCTAGAATATTAGCAGGTCCTCGGGGCAACCATTGGATGAAAATGAGTTGGGAATCTTATGTAAGGATTGGGAAGTACTTAATGAATACATGGACCTTCCCCGAAAATAAATTCGTGGACGAAAAAATGAGTGTAAAATCTTTGGACTAGTTCACCCAATGTTTGTAAAATACAACTTGATAGGTGATATACCATTTCAAAGTCAGTTTGAAGTCCAGAGTCTAAAATTATGCAACCTCCTTCCTTGTATATCCCCTCATATATGTATGATAAATGTGAAGGCTTCCAAATAATCCTTCCTCGATTATGATTTGGATATCTGTTGTTTGTAACCGGCTAAGCATTAATATACCCATCAACAACACATTTAATGTGGAATGTTAGAGCCGACTTCCTATATCATTGTGTCAAAAACCCAACAATGCAGATATGACATAAGAGATAAAAGTACACATACAACTTGCTTTCATGAAGTTAAAAAATATAGAAGCCATGAAGTCAATGCCCAAAACAAATATTTAGGGTAACATACAAAATGAGGGTTTACCACATTAAAAATGCTTCATATGGGCCAAAAGAAATTCCACCCAAACTGTTGAAAGTATATGCTATTAGCTAATATGTATATAAGTATTTACTTATATCTAGTTCTGTATACATTCTTCAAAATTAAAAAAATAAAATAAAATGAGATTGAATATATAAGTGAAATGATTTTTTTTTTTTTTTAATAATTAAAAATATAAATAAAATGAGATTGAATACATAAATGGAACATTTTTTATAACTTATGATGTTTTGAAGGCAGGAAAATAAAATCTACTAAGGTAAATTTGTTAAAATCATCTCGTCCACTTAGAAATAAGATCGCACAAATTGGTAAAAATGGTATTTGCTGGTTAAGAAGTAAGCTCTATGTTAAAGATGGATAAAGTTGTGGTTAAGAAGTAAGCTCTATGTTAAAGATGGATACAGTTGTTCTGAATAAGTTTTCCTTGCTGGAATAAAAAATGACTTTTAGTATGAGCAAATTACCTTAAATGACGGAGTTAGGATTTCAAAATTGCGAGTAAAAGGCTTAAATAATCAAATTTTATTTCTACAATAAGCAACATCAACAAAATCCCTAACATAATCTTAATCGATTTGCAAAGCCTCATAATAGATACATGCTAGTAATTTGAAACAACTTTATATGAAATTAGTATCAGGTCCAAATCTGGAATCCATTCGGCCACTAATGGATGGCATTTATCATAGAAGAGAAATTGGAGACATATTTTGGTTGTATTCACATCTCTGCCAAATTCTTAGTAAATAGTCTTCTATTTGAAAATAGAATCTTCTTCCTTCACTATATATCTAATTCCCCCAAATCTTATAACTTCGGATTACTTTACCTGTTAAAAATAACTAAATATTATCAAAACACTTGAATATATCGAATACATTTATTCAAAGTGCACAAGAGTTGAAAAATAAATTCACGTAAATTAATTTCAAATCAATTTACTCGTAAAAAATATCTAAAATTGTTCAAAAATATTATGGATTTATCAAAATAAATGTATTTAAAGTGCATTGGAATTGAAAATTAATTACATCAGTAAAGTCAAATTAATATTTAGAGAATTACATCCTCCCATGGTTTAGCAAGAGAGCGATGGAGCTAAAGACCGTTTGGGTTTTACGGAGCCGAAGGTTTCGAGGACAGTATCTCCAGGTAGTTTGTTGGGTACTACTTGAAGATGGCTTACCTCTAGGATGACTAATTTTTATATTTCGGGGTGAATGTTGAATAGGTAATTTTTTTACCTTCAGACTAGTCTTAGTGGGGGTGTCTCTCTCTGCGTTTTTAAACGTAGTTCTATCCTATTTTCTCTCTCGACGCGCATTTGGGCTTTGGTATATTGTAGGACCTACAAAACTCTATTATCGACACTATATGGGCGGTCTAGGTCAATTTTTTTAAACTCCTTTCCTATGGTGTCACCCAATCATATTCCTTTTGCATGTTACATATCTGGTATATGGGGTAACTCCTGGTCTATACTCGGATTCTACTTAAAATTACCAAATAAGGTGGCAATGTTGAGATTCAACAAGATGATGATCCTAGTGAAAATTAAGCACCTTCACTAAGTGGGGCCCATAGGCGATTTTTAGATGTATGTCTATTTTTAGAATGGTGAGCATATTCTAAAATTACCAGGATGCTAATTCTAGATGGTTGAGAAAATTATATCTTTATATGAGTTTCTATTTTTAGATCATGGGCTAAGTCTATTTATAGATCGCATATCTAAAAATACAATGATAATCAGACAATAAATAATAACTCATTCTCTTGAAGCACTTGATTTCAGTTAACTGATGTGTCAAACCAGTTAGCTAAAGGAATTACGCATTCCAAGGTTGGTTGTTGACTCATGCATGACAGATTTCGTTGTAACTGAGTGTGTCACAGTTGTAACAGAGTTGGAAGAGTAGTTATGAGAGTTTTTATTTAGTTTAACTCAGTTAAGTGAGTTAAACTCACTTGTGCTAGTTGTAACTAAACATACACTAGTGAAAGATGAGTGAGTTAATTATTTAATTAATTCACAAGTAGTGTCTTCCTTGCAACGGAAGAAATACAACATTTAACTACTTGCATGTCAGATCCAATGGAGACCCAATGGAGAGATAGGTGAAAGGGTGTGTTTGAATATCAGTTGTGACTATAGTGATGCATTCAATGCATATACACACACATTGGGGTTGCCAATGAGAATTGCATAGTCAAGGCAAGACAAGATCAAATTCATTCAGGGATCTTCGTCAACAGGGATTGTGCTGTGGAGGCAGGATGTCAGGAGGTAGTAAATTGGTGCATGTGTGAACCAATATTTGTATGACAGTGTGAGATGATTGTATATTGTATTGAGAGCTCTATGAGCTGAGCTTTGTATGAGATTGTTTCATGATTCCATGATATACATAATATATGATAGTTGGGGTTTTTAGCTTTAAGCTTTCCCGGTAAAACATCTTGTTATGTGCGATTGATTTTTCTTCATGCATTTGCAATTGGCGATTTAATTTCCGCAAAGAATTGAGTAGAAGGATTCTATATTTAACAATGGATTTAATTGTCAGAACAAGGGAGTCTGGAAAAAATTATTGTGTTTATAAATTTCTACATGTAATCAGAGCAGTGTTAATCACTGAATGTTACAATATTGAAGCAGTGCTGAGTTGTGTTGGTGGAATAATTTGAATTTGATGGAAGATTCTTGGTGCGACAATTGAGTAAACATTGAAATGGCTTTCAATGGGTTGCGGTTGGAGTATGCACTCGAGGGAAACTTGAACTACATATCCTGGAAGGACAGGATGGAGGAAATGCTTGAAGATAATGGCTTGAAGGAGTTCATCGATAGCGATGTTTTTAATCCCACTTCGACGGATGCTGCATTTATTTACGCCTAGAAAAATAAAGTAGCAAAGAAGAGAAGGATTCTATTGTAAGGTTTGAAAGACCATATTGTGTCAAGCCTTCATGGGAAAGCCAATCCATTTGCAATGTGGAAGGCTTTAACAGATCTTTTCCAAAGCAGTAGCGACCATAGGAAGTTGGCGCTGAAAGATAATCTCAGAAAAATCAAAATGGAGAAGGGCGATAGTATTCCAAAGTATCTCACGAAGTTTTTCCAATGTAGGGATGAGCTAGGGAGTGTGGGAATTAAAATTTCTAATGATGACTTGGTGAGCTTGGCTCTCCTTGGAGTTTTGAAGAGTTGGCACAGTTATCAAGGATCTCTCAATGGACGAGAAAAACTGTCGGATTGGGAGCGACTTTGGTCGGATCTAGTGCAAGAGGAGATAAGGCGGAATGCCAGGAATGACTCTTCATTAAAGCATGATGATGAATAGGATTGTGTTTTCACTGCCAAAGCGAGGAAAGGGAAGGGGAAGAAATCCCATTCAAAATCTGAGGCTAAAGGCAAGAAGCTATATTTGTCCGAGGTGAAGTGTTTTCACTGTCACGAACATGGGCATCTCGCCACTAATTGCCCGCAGAAAAATAAGAACAAGAGGGCTATTGGAGTTGTAGCTGGTTAGGCCCTTACCTCGCAATTTGAACTTGATTTCTCTTTGATCTCATGCTTGGTTTCAAGTGCAATGGGATTGGTGTGGTATCTTGATAGTGGTGCTTCATTCCACATGACAAGAGATAAGGAGCATTTCAACGACTTGGAGGAGAAAGATCTCCAAATGAATATAGAGATGGGCGACGATGGGCAATACAATGTGACCGACATTGGTACCATTACCTTTGAGAGGGAGTCAGGTAAACCATTTCTGTTGAAAGATGTTATGCATGTTCCATGTCTAAAGAAGAACTTGGTCTCAGTTGCGACGTTGGACGACAGAGGTTATGACGTTGTTTTCAGTGATGGAAAAGGTTTCCTACGACATAAGACAACGGGTTAAACCAAGAGGATAGGGATTCAAGTTAAAAATCTCTACAAGCTAGAGGTAGATGGCTGTGCTGCAATGGTGGGCAAAGAAGAAGAAGTGGTGAGCCGGGATGATGGCGAATTATGGCATAGGAGATTGGGCCATCTTCACCATGGCACCCTGAAGATTTTGCAGCAGATTTCTACTGGACTTCCCAAGGGTACACTTGCGCAGATAGATCAGTGAAAGGGATGTACTATGGGTAAGTTTGTGAATACCACCTTTCATGAAAAGGAGTAGCGTGCTTCGATGATCCTGGAGAGTGTACACACAGACGTGTGTGGGCCATTCTCGATTGCTTCAACAGAAAAACACATGTATTATGTTATTTTTGTTGATGAATATTCTCGTAGATGCTGGATCTTCTTCATGCAGAAGAAGGATCAAACATTCTCAAAGTTTTGTGAGTTTAATGAATTGGTGGAGAAAGAGTCGGGGAAGCAAGTGAAGGCTCTGCGAAGTGATAATGGTGGTGAATACATCTCGAATGAATTCAAATACTTCTATAGCAAAGAAGGAATTCGAAGAGAACTCATAGTGCCTCATAATTCACAGCAGAATGGGGTTGTGTAGAGGAAGAACAGAATGATCATGGTTGCTACATGAGTTATGCTTGAGAGGGAGCTAGACTTGCATGTAGAGGAGGAACTGCTTGTTCCAAAAGATGAGCCTCTAGATGTGGATCAACCACAGGAGGAGGATCATGATATGGAGGAGTCCACTCACGCAGAGGCAAACATCATAACTGGCAGAATGCGTACCACAGAAGCTGAGAGGCTGAAGCTTGATGTGGGACAGAATGTAGGAGCCCCTACTTCACAGCGCAGACAAAGACAGTCTCCTAACTGATTCACTGGATACATGGCTCTCATGTGCAAATGTATTATGGCAAAACCATCTTATTTTCAGGAAGAAGTGAAGGAGCCCCCATGGGTAGATGCAATGGTGGAGGAGTATGACTCCATTGTTAGAAATAGTGCTTGGGAAATTGTTCCAAGGCCAGTTGATAAGTCAGTGGTAGGTTCAAGATGGATCTACAAGGTAAAGCAAGCTGTTGATGGGAGTGTTGAGAAGTATAAGGCAAGATTTGTTTCCCAGGGATTCTCACAGATCGAGAGGATTGATTATGAAGAAACGTTTGCACATGTCGCACGATATTCTTTCATAAGGAACATCCTTTCTCTCTCAGCGTAGATGGGTTGGCACATTCATCAGATGCATGTGAGGATGGTGTTCCTTAATGGGATCATTGAGGAAGAAGTGCACATTGAGAAACTTGAAGGATTTGAGATATTTAGTAGCGAGTCACATGTGTGCAGACTCAAAAGAGCACTATATGGGCTGAAGCAAGCACCCCGTGCTTGGTACACTCGGATCGACAACTATTTCACTGGACTTGGCTTCACTAAGAGTGAGGTGGATGCAAACTTATACTAGATTGTGGTGGAGGGTAAGCTTTTAATCATTGTTCTTTATGTTGATGATTTAATACTGACTGGTGATGAGCAGCTGATACACTTATGCAAGGAGGATCTTGCAAAGGAGTTCGAGATGAAGGATATGGGCCTCCTTCACTATTTCCTTGGATTGGAAATATGGAAGCGAGAAGGTGAAATGTTTGTGTCTCAAGGCAAGTATGCAAGGGAGATACTCGGTAAGTTTCACATGGAGGGATGCAAACCCATGAATACTCCTCTTCCAGGAAACTCGAGGAAAGAGGATGCTACATTGGCAGAGGTAGTGGATGCTACTGTCTATCAACAGTTGGTGGGTTCACTCATGTATTTAGTTAATACAAGACTAGACATATGCTATGCGGTGAACCAACTTAGTCAAGCAATGGTTAAGCCTACCAAGCTATTTTGGAAGGCGGGAAAACATGTCCTAAGATATCTCAAGGGCACATCTGAGTATGGCTTATTGTACAAACAGACGGATGAGGTGAAGTTGCATGGCTACACGGATGCAGATTGGGTAGGCAACCCAACGGACAGAAAGAGCACATCGGGAGGGGTTTTGAGCATTGGATCTACAACTGTTTCTTGGTACAATAGGAAACAGAGATCTGTGGCACTCAGTTCAGTGGAAGTGGAAAAGATGGCAGCAAGTCAAGCTGCATGTGAGGCTATCTGGCTGAGGAAGATCTTGGTCATTTTGTTCGGTTCTCATTTAGATCCTATAATGATTCATTGTGATAACCAGAGTTTCATTAAATTCTTGATTAATCCTTTGTTTCATGATAGATCTAAGCATATAGATATCCGGTATCATCATATCATAGGTTGTGTGCAACTGAAGATCATGTTGCTTTAGTACATTCCTACAGAAGATAAGGATGCAGATAGTCTGACGAAGGGGCTCACCAGGAGAAAATTTGAATACCATAGAGACATGATCAGGGTGAAGTATAATCCCTTTCTGGTTGAGAGGGAGTGTTGAGATTCAAAAAGATGATGATCCTAGTAAAAATTAAGCACCTTCACTAGGTGGGGCCCATAGGCTATTTTTAGGTGTATGTCTATTTTTTTAATGGTGAGCATATTCTAAAATTAGCAGGGTGCCGATTCTAGATGGTTGAGAAAATTATATCTTTAGATGAGTTTCTATTTTTAAAACATGGATGAAGTCTATATATAGATCACATATCTAAAAATAGAATGCATGTCGATTATTATTAGCCGTTAATGATAATCAGACAATAAATAATAACTTATTCTTTTGAAGTAGTTGATTTCAGTTAACTGATGTGGCAAACCAATTAGCTGAAGGAATTACGCATTCCAAGGTTGGTTGGTGACTGTGCATGATGGACTTCGTTGTAACTAAGTGTGATACAATTGTAACAAAGTTAGAAGAGTAGTTATGGGAGTTGTTATTTATTTTAACTCAGTTGTGCTGGTTGTAACTAAAAATACACTAGTGAAAGATGAGTGAATTAATTATTTAATTAATTCACAAGTAGTGTCTTACATGCAACTGAAGAAATGCAACAGTTAACTACTTGCATGTCAGATCCAATGGAGACCCAGTGGAGAGATAGGTGAAAGGGTGTGTTTGACTATCAGTTGTGACTATAGTGATGCATTCAATGCATCTACACACAAATTGGAGTTTCCAATTAGGATTGCGCAATCAAGGCAAGACAAGATTGAATTCATTCAGGGATCTTCATTGGCAGGGATTGTGCAGTGGAGGCAGGCTGTCAGGAGGCAGTATATTGGTGCATGAGTGAACCAATTTTTGTATGGCAGTGTGAGACGATTGTATATTGTACTGAGAGCTCTATGAGCTGAGATTTGTATGAGATTGTTTCATGATTCCATGATATACATAATATATGATAGTTGGGGGTTTTAGCTTTAATATTTCCCAGTAAAACATCTTGTTATGTGCGATTGATTTTTCTTCATGTGTTTGCAATTGGTGATTTAATTTCTGCAAATAATTGAGTAGAAGGATTTTGTATAGTAACATTGGATTTAACTGTTAGATTAGGGGAGTCCGAAAATACATTATTGTGTTTATAAATTTCTACAGGCGATGAGTGGGTGGTTTCACAGGTATATCAAGAACTTTCTAACTGCAGATTTGGAGGTTGGGGACAATGACATACATTGGTCACTTTCCATGATTTGGCGCAAATGGATTGAATCTTTCATCATCTCATGACCATGCAAGAATTTCAACTTTCATATTTTCCATAGATGGTGGCACCTCTATGGTTATTATTATTATTGTTGCTATCAGTAACATGAGTCTTCAACTACCTACTATCGGGATTTTCTACCTCCTATCCAACCTGACACTATGCGTTTCACCTACGGGATGGTGGCGTGAGTACATTGAAGTTCCTTTGAATTACTAATTTTGCTTGCAGGTTTATTTGTGGAACTTGTTTCTTTGGAGCTAGTGGGGTACTGGTTTTTCCAGGAGGTGTTGGGTTATACTTTTGAGGATCCAAGCTACATTTTACAGAGTACTTCAGTCTTGAATATTTTTAATTACTTGGCCATTAATGAATATTGTCATGCCTGTGTCATGATCGGATTGGGTTTGATATTAGATCCTCCATGGTGCGCTAATCACATTACTGCCCACCTACACCTCCCTATATTTGTTCTATTCCATTTATTTCTAGTAGGAATTCTTGTGCCTTCTCCATTTCATATCTGATTCCTGATGTTGTGGGTAGGTACATTTTCCCATCTCGGATCAAACCTTTATTCTACGACATCGATACATTCCTTCCTACTCTTTTTCCCCTGTAGGTTTGAAATACCATTTCGGGCTTACATTCCTGGGGTGAGTGGCTATTTTAGAATTTGATCGTCATCCTTCAACTTTGGGATGTGTTACATCTATTTTCAGATGTCGGTGTCAGGGCGTCACCATAACACCAGGTAGTTTATTCTCTTGCTAGATCTTATTTATTCAGCCTACTCGACACCTGTACCCTACCTACTCCCTATCACTCCTTACATCGAGATCATATTGATATGGCACTTATCGATGAATAGTTGGATTTTCATGAGGCATATGTCTCTACACATGAGGCATTCATCGAGGCCACCAGGGAAGTCGAGGACAAAAATAATACGCTTAACTCTCGGGTGCATGAGGTTGCGAGTCTTGCACTTCATTCATACTCTACATTTTGTACATGTGGCTTACATGCAACCTCCTGTCCGTTGGATCACCATGCAACATTGAAGAAGATATGGGCTCTGAAAAAACTTGTTAAGCCACACAAACCTGCTTCTAAAACCAAACTCCGCAGCTTTGTCTACGACATCATGTGGGATTGGGTTGTCAGTTTAAGGAAATGAGTGCTCATTGGCATATGGTAGTTTGATAGATTAAAGGAAAAAGACATGTAGGAGTGGGTTCATCATTAGTGGGCATACTTACTTGGTTATTAGACGAAGGTATGCAGGCTCATGAATGACTAGTACAATTTTCATTTTATGTCATAGGAGGATGCGACTCATATATTGCAATTCCCATGGGTTCGTGGATGCAATTTCCTCTCCCTTCATACTTGGTATATTGGTTTCAATCCAACGCATGAGACACCCAAGAACAACCTAGTTTGGGTCAAGTTACCAGGCCTCCCGTTGGAATTCTAGATGCGCCAAATTCTGGCGAAGGTTGGTAATGCCATTGGCCGCTTCATCTAAACTGACCCCAAATGTTTGGGCCAAAAGAATAAATAGATCGCTTGGATTTTGGCAGAACTCAGCTTTGCGTGGGGACTTTTGGCACAAATTGATCTTGCTTCGGAATGTGCGGTTCATAGACAATGGCTGGATTATTGGTGTGTTTCATTCAGGTGCCTTCTTTTCCATTGAATGGGCCACTCATTGAAAACATACCCCCGAAGATTTAAGGATCTGGACTACCATTGTCAACAACATGTATGGCAGGGAATGCAATCACAAGATATTTCTCTTGATTCTCCTATGATTTCTTAGTGTAAATCAGGTACTGTATCTTCCCCTAAAATTTCCCCTAATTTTCAAGAATTAACCTCATCTCCTCATAAACTTATTTCACATCCTCTAGCCGAATATGGCTCTCGGTCTGTGACCCCATCCCTACATCACCCTTCATCCCTCTCCCCCAATCGACCCTCATCGGCCCTGCTGTCTTACAACTCCCTACCTCTCTGTCAATCTATATTAACACCTAAAATTATGCCCCTCTCCAACCCTCCTAGTCGTTCCCTATCCCCTACCCCCATATCTCCCCTTTGTGAGATGATTCCCCCTCATATCGCCCTCACTTTTCGTACATCACTGACTTGACCTCCTCTTGCACTTTATCCCCACAAATCCATTGGAAATGATTCGGGTTTCCTTATGACCAATTTGGTTATGGATCTGGAGAATTTTTCCGTTCACAAGTGGCCTACTTCCTCTCCCCCAATTTCCATTAGTCCTAATTCGACTTGAAATGTCACTACTCGGAGGAAGGGTGGTCGGAAAGGGTGTACCCAACATCAAGAGATATCGGATAAAACTTCGAATGCATTTGACATGGAGAATATCCATGATGTTTGTATCTCCACTGTATTTAATCGAGTCCTTAGAGCACTCTCGCCCGACCGGGGATCTATATAATGAACTGTATATCTATGAATCTTCATGGCTTGGGGGACCACATAAAATAATTGTCCCTCAAAAAAATTATGCTTTCCTATTGTCCATTTTTGGTATTGATTCAAGAAACTATGACTCGATTAGACAAATTTTTCTCATATTTTGGTTGCATGTTCCCAGAATGGCATTTGGTTGCAGTGGACTCAATTGAATTATCAGGAGGACTGACTGCTCTCTGTGACCCCCTCTATGCCAATTTCACTACATACAAATTTTTCGTCAGGATTATCTTTATTGGTTACATCCATGGCCATTCCTCCAGAGTACATTTCCTTAACTTATACGCTCCATAATCAAATAGGAACACTTTCTGGAAGTGACTTGAGGACTACGAAATCCTCAAAATTGGGTCACTGATTATTATTGGAGACTATAATTCCACTTTGTCACATAAGTAATATTGGGGTCTGAGGAGTCATAGAGACCCTTTAGGGGAACATATCAATAATTTACTTGGTTCACATAATCTCCATGATATTTTTCCCACCAGGTACAATGGAAGAACCAGGGATGTATACATTACAAAAATATTGAATAGATTCATGATTCAAGAAATCTCTTGGAGACACTGAGCTCTATTAAATCTTGGGTGGCTGATGTATTGATATATAATCATTTTCCCATCGTACTTCATTGGTGTTTGGATCGTCTAGAAAGAGGTATACCATTTAAATTCAACCGGTCCTGGATGGAGGAACAAAAATTCAATGATATGGTAAATGATTTTTGGCAGTCTTAGGATGGAGCGGGAGACACTTCTCCTGTGTTTCATATATTTGAATGACTGAAACTGCTTAAAAGCAGGACCCGAACATAGGATCCTAGAAAAAAGAAAAGGTTGCTAAAGGAGCTCAGTGATATTATTATGGAAATTAAGGAGACTATTCGAGAGCTGGACAAGATGGGGTCTCGGGCAGAAACATGGGACATATTGAAAGGACTAGAAGGTAGAAAGAGATAAATCTTATTACATCAAGAAGGACCCGAAGTTTAAAGAGCTGTGCACTCTGGTTTTAGGAAGGCGACAAAAACACTAAATACTTCCATAATTATGCGAACCAATGGAGAAAAAGGAACTTTATTTGGGAGATTAAAAATGAATAGGGACAAATGGTTTACTCCACTAAGGATATTTAGAGTGAGGTCGTTCGCTACTTTGAGTCACTATTTAAGAGGTGACCGAAGATCTCTATCGATGATCAATTATGGGGTATCTCATATTATCCCCTTATGTTTAATGAAGCCTCAAATGAACATATTTACATGTTGGTCACATTGGAAGAAGTCATATGGGTTCTAAAATATTTTTTGAGGGATAAAAGCCCAGGTCTAGATGGTTGGATGATGGAATTATTCATTCAATTTTATGAACTGCTGGAACAAGACTTACTGAAATTGGTGGAGGAATCACGTACTCAAGGATATATCTTTAGTGCCATAAACTATACATTCATTGCACTTATCCCCAAATCACTGACTTCTTCCTCTTTTCAGGATTTATGCCCTATATCACTCTGTAATATTAATTATAAAATCATATCTAAGATCATTGCGGAACGCATCAAGTTTGCACTTTCATGCCATATATCCCAGGAACAATTTGGGTTCCTTCATAACAAGCTTATCCATGATTAATCTGAATGGAACATATTAGTTTTTCTATGCTAAGTATCCAAACAATAATTAAATTATGTGCATAAGGTTTACTGAAGTTTGCAGGTGAAACAAATGGTTTTAACTTAGTTAAACAGATTTATGTGTGAGGTTAAATCTTGTAAATTTATTGTATAACACTGTAAAACTATAAATAAAAACAAAATAAACATCACATGTAACAATACTTAGCAAATTTGATGAAGCAGTTCACCCTTCCTTGGCTACATAAGATGGTCCAGCTCCCAATGGCATGTCCCTCATATCTTATTGATAAAAAATGGTAAGTACATGTGAATAAAAGCCTCAAATGGCCGTTCTCTCTGTAAAAAAAGCTTCAAAACGCTTGAATTAGTTAGGAATGACTACTCATTTGCAGAAAACAGAGAATGGATGCTCAATACACTGAAAACACCCTAGTGGCCCTCATGGCTCCTTGACCTCTCCTGAAGCAAAGCCTACATAATATGACCTTTGATGGCTCTGAAACCTTTGCCAATGTGTTCAGAATGTCAAGAATACCCAAAAATGACTATTCATGCATCAAAATTAGTTGAATATCCAAGGATTTATGGCCAAAAAATTAAACTGGCCAATGTCCCTCAAAAAACTCCACTAATTGTGGAGGACTTGAGTTAACTGAAGTTAAATTGGTGGTTTCCACCTTTTTTGGTGGGCGCACTCCAGATTTTGCACGTGGTTAAGTTAACATTAAGTTTAGTGTTAGTGGTACATGTGATAGCTCTCTTCCCGTCGTTTGAGTTTGGAATCGGGAGTTAAGGTTCCCAACCTTATCCGTCGGATTAAATGTCAATACACATGACATGTGAACACACTAATTAACTGTCTGCCGTTTGAAGTTGGAACTGGGAGTGGGACAGTTCCATAACTGAAAATTTAAAACCCCAAGAACTGCACATGTGACATGTTTCTGGGCCCTGGTTTTGGTTAGAGAACCATTTAACAATTCCACGTTAAGGTGGAGGGAACCTCGACATTGGCACAGTTCCAAACCGTCTGCAAGTTTTTTATTTAGTCGCCGAACATTTGAATGAAACTTAGCATTTGACTGCTGGTTTATCAGTTGAACTAGCCATTGGTTGAAGGCCCACGGTTCCGACGTGTGGCCTCGTTAAGTGGTGTTTCAATTGGGGGCTAGCCATTTCCCCCGCTAATGAATTCATATGAAAATTTAAATTAGCACCATCAACCTAGTGGTTCAGAACCACCTTGTATCCTGAACAGTCAGGTGTTGCGCAGTCAAGCGGGTGGTCCCGCGTTCAAACTCCATCGCCTTCAATTTTTTTTTGCAAGACCATATGACCTTTGTCCTGGGGCCACATGGAAGCCTCTGGGAAAGCCACGTGGCACCCGCTGATAGGCCCGAAAACTTATAATATAAAAATATTTTTTTCAAATATATATATATATATATATATATATATATATATATATATATATATATATATAGATATATTTTTGACAAAGTCAAATGTAGTCAAAGGTCAATCTTTTGGAGTTTACTGGGCCTTTCAAACCTTCATAACTTCTGCATATGACCTCTATTTTGTGAACTGCTCACGGCACCAGAATCAGAGTGACGAGAGCTTTCTAGTCACTCAGGTTCAAAACACTTTTGAGCACTTTAAATTTTAAGCATTTTTGAACAATGGATATGATCTCTTGATCACACCTCCCCACTGGGAATATTTTGGACCTCGAAATCTCTCTGGACTACTAAAAATGATGATGAGGAGACTGTGTCCCCACTCTTCCAATCTTAATCCACTAAAATTTCCCTGATTTCATTAATTGGAGCTTTTCATGAAACAAAATTTTTTTCCTTGATTCTGTTGACCAACCATTGTTGACTTTGACATTGTCATGCTGCACATTTTCGAACCTTGCAGAACAAAAACTTAACTTTGCAGTAAACATATTTTTTCTACATTGGTATTTAATCGAAGGAAACTGAAAATTACTCTCACCTCGCATCCTGTCCTTGTGGCGATTTTTTACTGAATTTACTTTGAACTTGTGTTGATTCCTGACTAAGTTTCCTCTCCATCGTACCATGCCTTTCTGAAGCCAACAATGATCATTGCTGAATATTGTGCCTTCTTTGTTAAGTTTCTTTTCCCTCTATTGGACCTTTGCAACTTCTTTCACTGCCACTTTTTTTCAGCACTGTTCGACACCAAAGATGATTGCTGCAACTGCTTGTCATCGTCTTTCAAAGAAAACCTGCTTTCAAACTAAAAAAAATCATTACATATAACAACATTTACATGAAAAGAATTATGTAAAACTTCTATTTACTTTATCATCATCAGTGTCAAGTTTTGACTTGCATTGACGAGCCTGTTCATCTGCCCTGCATTAACTAAATAAGAGTCTAGTTTTTGTCGATGAGATATCACAATGTACTCCTTTCCATCTTTGAATAAATGATACTTGTTATCCTGGCAATGGAAGATAGCTTTCCTGTCATACAAGTAAGGATTTCCCAACACCATACCTGTTATATCAAGCAGAATAACATCTAATTCAACTGTGTCAATGAAATGTGCAGTTATTGCAAAGCACAACATGCACTTCTTTGAAACCTGTAAATTTGCATCCTTACAAATCCAACAAAGTGGATATGGTTTCGGATGTGGAATGGTCTCAAGATTAATTTTCTTGAATAAGTCTTCAGAAATAAGGTTCGTTTTTGACCCACTGTCAAAAAATGTGTCAACCTTGGTATGTTTGGAAATTACCCTCACATGAAACAATTCAATTCTATTTTCTTCACTTGGAGCATCTATGTGACAGTTAGAAATACTAGAGTTGGGTTTATTTTCATTCTCTTTCCCCTTCAAGTTCTTTAGTGTCATAGCTATGATTTTTGTTTCATCTCCTGATTCTGACCCTAGGTCTTGTTCAGCTATTACAATTGTCTTCCCTTTCTCCTTGGATTTATCTTTTGTTTTAAAACTTTCTGGTTTCAACTCTGGATGAAGTTTCCAACAATGGTCCTCATCATGGCTTGTTTTAGAACAATGTTTGCAGAAGAAATTTCCCTTCTCTTATCTAGTATTTGCATTTCTCTTTTTCTTCCATTCGCCTTTAAATTCACTTTCCCCATTCCCATCTAAGTTTTGTTTTCCCCTTGCCTCTAAATGCGTGGCTTGAACACAAACCTCATCTAGGCTTGTAGGGTTAAACATGAGAATGGTATGTCTTAGGTAAGTATGTAAACCTCCTATATACTTGAGTAAAGTGTCTTGGCTCTGCAAATATACTCTTAGTAAAAGAGCTCTCATTCTAAATTATTGAGTATACACTTGTACATTTTGTCCTTTCAATTGTTTAAAATTTTTCCAGTCCATTATGGCTTTTTGCATGTGAGCTAATGGATAAAAATGTTGTTTTACTGCAGAAATGAAATTTGTCCATGATAAGGTAATATTAGCATATTTCTTGATCTCCTCTTTTGTCTTGGATTCCCACCAAACAAGTGCTACACCTTCCATTCTCAATGAAAATATTTGGATTTTGGTTTTGTCATCATGAAAATTTTTAATTCTCAAATAGACCTCTAATTGCCTAATCCAATTATCTAGCTTTTCTGCATTAACTTCACCATCAAACTTTGGCAATTCAAACTTAACATTAAGTTTTAGAAAAGGAATTTTACCAGTGTTATTTGACTTGTGGTGTATTGAAGATGAAGTAAGGGTTGATGAAGTTGAAGATGAAGATGAGGGTGATGATCACAAATTTCCACTGTCTCCATTTCCTCCATTACTCTTCTTAGATTTATCTTCATCATTGTGGTCTCCTGACAATCCTTATCCTTCCTTGTGAAGTTTGGATCCTTCTCCTTCTAGTCTTTCATTCCTTTCTTGATAAAGGAATCTCACCATTTCAGTCAAGTCAAGAAATGCTTTTCTAAACACACTTTATTTCTCTTTGGTATCAACTTCTTCATGAGTTTCTCCTTCTCTTGAAGTCATGCTTATGGATTCATCTGCTTCTCTTTGAGGAAAAATTGAAGGTGGAGATAAAGACACTCTTTCCCTCCTTCGTCGAGGATTAATTTGAACTTTCACCAATTGACCTTCTCCTCTTTTAAGCTTCAGCCTAGTAAACATGAAAACCCTTGAAAACAGTTAAACAAATCTTTTCACAAATGTTAAACAAAGAAAATAACCTAGCTTAACGTAATTCTCAACCAGAGCTCTGATACCAACTTGATCTGAATGGAATGTATTAGTTTTGCTGTGCTAAGTATCCAAACAGTAATTAAATTGTGTGAATACGGTTTATTGAAGTTTGCAGGTGAAACAAATGGTTTTAACTTAGTTAAATAGATTTCTGTGTGAGGTTAAAGCATGTAGCTTGATTTTATAACATTGTACAACAGTAAATAATAGAGAAATAAATATCACATGTAAAAATACTCAACAAATTTGATGAAGCAGTTCACCCCTCCTGGGCTACATCTGCTGGTCTAGCTTCCAATAGCATGTCCCTAATATATTATTGCTAAAAAATGGTAAGTACATGTGAATAAAAGCCTCCAATGGCTGTCCTCTCTATAAAAAAACCTTCAAAATGATTGAATTAGTCAAGAATGGATGCTCAATACACTGAAAACACCCTAGTGGCCCGGATGGATCCTTGAACTCTCTTGAAGCTAAACCTGTACAATATGACCTATGATGGATCTGAAACCTCTGCCAATGTGTTCATAATTTCGAGAATACCCAAAAATGACTACTAATGCATCAAAATTGGTCGAATATCCAAGGCGTTATGACTAAAACAACAAACTCCCCAATGTCCCTTAAAAAACTCCACTAATTGTGGAGGACTTGAGTTAACTGAAGTTAAATTGGTGGGTTTCACCTTGATTGGTGGGTGCGCTCCAGATTTGGTGGGCGGTTAAGTTAACATTAAGTTTAGTGTTAGTGGTGCATGTGACAACTCTCTTCTCGCCGTTTGAGTTTGGAACCGGGAGTTAAGGTTCCCAACCTTATCCGCCGGATTAAATGTTAATATGTATATGACATGTGAACACGCCGATTAACTGTCCGCCAGTTGAAGTTGGAACTGGGAGTGGGACAGTTCCATAACCGACAGTTTAAAACCTTGAGAACTGCACATGTGACATCTTTCCGGGCCCTGGTTTCGGTTAGAGAACCGTTTAAAAATTCCACGTTAAGGTGGAGGGAACAACGATGCTGGCATGGTTCCAAACTGTCTGCAAGTTTTTTATTTAGTCACTGAACATGTGAAAAAAACTTAGCATTTGACCATCGGTTTATCAAGAACTAGCTGTTGGTTGAAGGCCCATGGCTCCGATGTGTGGTCTCGTGAAGTGGTCTTTCAATTGGGGCTAGCCCTTTCCCCCACCAATGAATTCATATGAAAATTTAAATTAGCGTCATCATTAACCTAGTGGTTAAGAACCACCTTGTATCCCGAACGGTCGGGCATTGCACGATTAAGTAGGAGGTCCCGCGTTCAAACTCCATCGCCTTCAATTTTTTTTTGCATGACCATATGACCTCTAGCCTGGGGCCATGTGGCAGCCTCCAGGCAGGCCACGTGGTGCCCGCTGATAGGCCTAAAAACTTATAATTTAAAAATATATTTTTGAAATATATATATATATATATATATATATATATATATATATATATATATATATATATATTTTGACAAAGTCAAATGTAGTCAAAGGTCAATTTTTTTGGAGTTTACTAGGCCTTTCAAGCCTTCATAAATTTTGCGTATGACCTATGTTTTGCGAACCATTTACAGCGCCAGAATTGCAGCGACGAGACCTTTCCAGTTGCTCAGGTTGCAAACACTTTTTGAGCACTTTAATTTTTGAGCATTTTTGAACAATGGATATGATCTCCTGATCACACCTCCCTACTGGGAAGATTTTGGACTCAAAAATCTCTCTGGACTACTGAACATGAAGATGAGGGGACTGTGTCCCCACTCTTCCAATCTTAATCCACTAAAATTTCCTTGATTTCATTAATTGGAGCTTTTCATGAGACGACAAATTTTTCCTTGATTCTGTTGACCAATCATTGCTGATTTTACATTGTCATGTTGGAAATTTTTAAAACTTGTAGAACAACAACTTAAATTTACAATAAAAATAATTTTTTTACATTGGTATTTAATCAAAGGAAACTGGAAATTACTCTCACCTTGCATCCTGTCCTTATGGCGATTTTTTGCTGAATTTGCTTTGAACTTGTGTCGATTCCTAACCAAGTTTCCTCGCCATTGTACCAGGAATTTTTGAAACCAACCATGATAATTGTTGAATATTGTGCCTTCTTTGTTAAGTTTCTTTGCCCTCTCAAAGACCTTTGCAACTTCTTACACTGACACTTTTTTTCAGCACTGTTTGACACCAAAGATGATTGCTACAACTGCTTGTCATATTCTTTCAAAGACAACTGTACTTCAAAATAAAAAAAATCATTACATATATCCACATTTACATGAAAATGATTATGTAAAACTTCTCTTTTCTTAATCATCATCAATGTCAAGTTTTGACTTGCATTGACAAGCCTCTTCATCTGCCCTGCATTAACTAAAGAAGAGTCTAGTTTTTTGCGATGACCTCTCACAATGTACTCCTTTCCATCTTTGAATAAATGATACTTGTTCTCATGGTGATGGAAGATATCTTTCCTATCATACAAGTAAGAACTTCCCAACAACATACTTGTTATATCAAGCGGAACAACATCTAATTCAACCGTGTCAATGAAATGTGCAGTTATTGCAAAGCGCAACATGCACTTCTTTCAAACCTGTAAATTTGCATCCTTACAAATCCAACCAAGTGGATATGGTTTCGGATGTGGAATGGTCTCAAGATTAAGTTTCTTGACTAAGTCTTCAGAAATAAGGTTCGCTTGCGCCCACTGTCAAACAATGTGTCAACCTTGGTATGTTTGGAAATTTCCCTCACATGAAACAGTTCAATTCTCTTTTCTTCACTTGGAGCATCTATGTGTCAGTTAGAAATACTAGAACTGGGTTTATTTTCGTTCTTTTTCCCCTTCAAGTTCTTTAGTGTCATAGCCATGATTTTTGTTTCATCTCCTGATTCTGACCCTAGGTCTTGTTCAATTATTGTAACTGTCTTCCCTTTCTCCTTGGATTTATCTTTGGTTTTAAAACTTTCTGGTTTCAACTCTGGATGAAGTTTCCAACAATGGTCCTCATCATGGCTTGTTTTAGAACAATGTTTGCAGAAGTATTTTCCCTTCTCTTTTCTAGTATTTGCATTTCTCTTTTTCTTCTATTTGCCTTTAAATTTTCTTTCCTCATTCCCATCTAAGTTTTTTTTTCCCTTGCCTCTAAATGTGTGGCTTGAACACAAACCTCATCTAGGCTTGTAGGGTTAAACATGAGAATGGTATGTCTTAGGTAAGTATGTAAAACTCCTATATAATTGATTAAAGTGTCTTGGCTCTACAAATCTACTCTTAGTAAAAGAGATCTCCTTCTAAATTCTTGAGTATACACTTGTACATTTTGTCCTTTCAATTGTTTAAAATTTTTCCAATCCATTATGGATTTCTGCATGTTTGCTAATGGATAAAACTCTTGTTTTATTGCAGAAATGAAATCAGTCCATGATAAGATAATCTTACCATATTTCTTGATCTCCTCCTTTGTCTTGGATTCCCACTAAACAAGTGTCACACCTTCCATTCTCAATGAAGCTAGTTGGATTTTGGTTTCCTCATCATGAAAATTTTGAATTCTCAAATAGACCTCTAATTGCCTAATCCAATTATCTAGCTTTTTTGCATTAACTTCACCATCAAACTTTGGAAATTAAAACTTAACATCAAGTTTTAGAAAATAACTTTTACTAGTGTTCTTTGAATTGTGGTGTATTGAAGATGAAGTAGAGGTTGATGAAGATGAAGATGAAGATGAGGGTGATGATGGCGACTTTCCACTATCTCTATTTCCTCCACTACCCTTCTTGGATTTATCTTCATCATTTTTGGCTCGTGAAGATCCTTCTCCTTCCTTGTGAAGTTTGGATCCTTCTCATTCTAGTCTTTCATTCCTTTCTTGATAAAGGACTCTCACCATTTCAGTCAAGTGAAGAAATTATTTTTTGAACACTCTTTCTTCCTCTTTGGGATTAACTTATTCATGAGCTTCTCCTTCTCTTGAAGTCATGCTTATGGATTCTTCTGCTTCTCTTTGAGGAAAAATTGAAGGTGGAGATAATGGAACTTTTGCACTCCTTGGTTGAGGATTAATTTTAAGTTTCACCAACCGACCTTCTCATATTTTAAGCTTAAGCTTAGTAAGCATGAAAACCATTGCAAAGAATTAAACAAATCTTTGTACAAATGTTAAACAGAGAAAATACTCTAACTTAACCTAATTCTCAACCTGAACTTCGATACCAACTTGATCCGAGTGGAATGTATTAGTTTTTCTGTGCTAAGTATCCAAACAATAATTAAATTATGTGCATAAGGTTTAGTGAAGTTTGTAGGTGAAACAAATGGTTTTAGCTTCTTTAAAAAAATTTCCGCGTGAGGTTAAAGCATGTAGCTTGCTTGTATAACACTGTACAACAATAAATAATAGAGAAATAAACATCACATGTAACAATAATCAGCAAATTTGATGAAGCAGTTCACCCCCCTAGGCTACATCTGCTGGTCCAGCACCCAATGGCATGTTCGTCATATCTTATTACTAAAAAATGGTAAGTGAATGTGAATAAAAGCCTCAAATGGCTATTATATCTGTAAAAATAGCTTTATAATGCTTGAATTAGTCAGGAATGACTATTTATTTGCATAAAACAGAGAATGGATGCTCAATACACTGAAAACACCCTAGTGGCCCTAATGGCTCCCTAACCTCTTCTGCAGCTAAACCTACACATGATGACCTCTAATGGCTTTGAAACCTCTACCAATGTGTTTGAAATGTTGAGAAACCCAAAAAATACTATTCATGCATCAAAATTGGTCGAATATCTAAGGAGTTATGGCCAAAATAGTAAATTGCCCAATGCCCCTTAAAAACCTCCACTAATTGTGGAGGACTTGAGTTAACTAAAGTTAAATTGTTGGTTTCCGCCTTGTTTGGTGGGCACGCTCCAGATTTGGCGGGCGGTTAAGTTAAAATTAAGTTTGGTGTTAGTGGCACATGTGACAGCTCTCTTCCCGCCGTTTGAGTTTGGAACCAAGAGTTAAGGTTCCCAACCTTATCTGCTGGATTAAATGTCAATACATGTGACATGTGAACATGCCGATTAAATTTCCACTATTTTAATTTGGAACTGGGTGTGGGAAGGTTCCATAACCGACAGTTTAAAACCCTGAGAACTGCGCATGTGACATGTTTTAGAGCCTTGGTTTCGGTCAGAGAACCGTTTAACAATTCTGCGTTAAGGTGGAGGGAACCCCGACACTGGCACAGTTCCAAACCGTCTGCAATTTTTTTATTTAGCTGCCGAAAATGTGAATGAAACTTATCATTTGACCACCGGTTTATCCGTTGAACTAGCCGTTGGTTGAAGGCCCACGATTCTGACGTGTGGTCTCGTGAAGTGGTTTCAATTGGGGGCTAGCCCTTTCCCCGCCAACGATTTCATATGAAAATTTAAATTAGCACCGTCAACCTAGTGGTTAAGAACCACCTTGTAGCCTGAATGGTCAGATTTTGCATGGTTAGGCAAGAGGTCCCGTGTTCAAACTCCATCGCCTTCAAAAAAATTTTGTGTGACCTTATGACCTTTGGCTTGGGGCCACGTGGCAGCCTTTGGGCAGGCCACGTGGCGCCCATTGATGGGCCCAAAATCTTATAATATAAAAATATTTTTTTCAAATATATATTTAAATTTTTTTTTTTTGACAAAGTCAAATGTGGTCAAAGGTCAATTTTTTAGAGTTTACTGGGCCTTTCAAACCTTCATAAATTTTTCATACGACCTCTGCTTTGCAAACCATTCACGGCACCAGAATCGTAGTGACTAGAACTTTTCGATCACTCAGGTTGCAAAAAATTTTGAGCATTTAATTTTTGAGCATTTTTGAACAATGGATATGAACTCCTGATCAATGATGCAGTGGCTACTTCGTAGGAGATTATACATACTATATTTCATACAAGGAAATTGGAGGCCCTGGTTATGAAGATTAACCTTTGAAAGGCATGTGATTGTGTCGAATATGATTTCCTGTGCCTCACATTAATTAAAATTGGTTTATCGATCCATGCTACGGAACGGATCATAGGTTGTGCTTACTCAACAAAATTTGTAGTACTTGTAAACATGCTTCCATCCAATTTCTTCATGGCTGGATGAAAATTACGGCAGGGCTATTCACTATCTCCTCTATTATTCATTCTTGTTATGGATTTCCTCAATATTAAAATAAGGGGGGTCGTTCAGGAGGGTCATTTCAGGGGCATAAAAATAAAGGTGACATAGGAGGCATCAAACAACTTAATTGTTGATGATATACTGGTATTTGGTATGTTGAACATACAACTCTGACAACTCCTCCATGGAATCATTAACCGTTTCGGCAATGAAACAGGTACGTTTGTGAATGATCACAAATCTAGGATGTTATACTCTACAAGTGACATGGAGCTTATTAATCAAATTGTTGATATTTTCAAATTCATATCGAGGCCCCTATCAGATGGTTTCACTTATCCGGGCTTTTATATCAACTAAAAAAATTATAAATCTTTGGATTGGTAATGGCTGGTAATAAATATCGATGCAAAATTAACTGCTGGATCCTACGGTGGTTATGTATTTGTGGTCAATATATATTGGCCCAAGAAGTATTACAACAACTTGCAATTTATTGGGCTCACCTTTTCTTCTTCCGGCTGCCATCATTAGAAAATTACGTGCCATTATTGCACACGTCATTTGGGATGGACAGGAGAATGGGATGAAATATCATCTCACAAACTGGGAGAGCATTACAACCCCAAAAGAATTTGGTGGTTGGGGACTTTTGGACATCCATATATTTGAGAGGGCCCCATTGGTGAAATAATTATGGCGTGAACTGTTTAGACCCGGGATATGGAAGGACATCATCACATACAAATATTTGAAGGGAAAAAAATTTGAGGATTGGATTAGACTGGGCTCCCTTGGACAATCTTGGGGATCATACATATGGCGTGACTTCAAAAAGGTTTGGCACATATTTCTCCAAAGAGTCATTTGGTCCTTTGGAAATGGTCAAAAGATTATAATTGGCACATGTAATATTAGGAGGGTGGTGGGGGAAAATAATATCAGTGAAGCCCTCATTCACAGGCTCCACTCCAACGACATTATCTACCTTTTTCAGGCTGTCAAAAAATGGCAGGACAATTCTCCTTGTTGGAAGGATGCAGAGGATCTTAGAATGGTGGGCACATCTGCGATTGAATTGGAGGAATTGAGATATAAACTGCGGTGCGCAAGTCTCAACAGAGCGGGGGAGGGGGGAGGGAATTCATAACATGGGAAGGTACTCTACTAGATAACTCAGTCATGACTAAGAACACCGACATGTATATATTTCCTATCTTCAGGGGTCCTCAATAATCTTGTTGGTTCCTACATATTTGGAAACTACACATCCCTTATAAAATCATCATAATAAATTGGCTGATTTGGATTTTTTTTTTAACTTGAGATAACTTATTCAAGCGCGAAAAAGTTGGTCTGGGCAGATTTCCTCTTTGCTGCTTGGAATCAGAGAACAACCATCACTTTTTTTCCTGTGTCAATTTGCTGATGAGGTATGTGATGGTATTTTTCTTGCACTACATGTTATGAAAGGAAAATTCAACCACCTGCATGAATGTATACTTTGGTGGAAGGCTTAGCGTCAAAAAATTATTTCTATCCCTCTCCACTTCAATTGTGATCTAAAGCTCAAGTTTTAGCTAAAAATTGAAAGTGCCTGAAATTTCTTCAAACTTGAACGACCGGATAGAGTTCGTCGCTAGGATTCTGGTGCAACTCATTTAATAAAAATTCGAGTTCGTATGGCTGAGTTATCGTCTGCTGTTCATTTTCAAAAACAGGTAAAAAATGAGCAGAACAAGTACAATGATGATGTGGTAGGTACAGTCAGCAGTTGTAGGTATATCATCTAGAAACAACCAATGATACTATGCCAAGTGGCACCACCTAATTCGCCGATGATGACTAGGAAGTGAAATTTTTTATTCCTAAGTTTAAGTGGAATTTTATTTAAGTTGGCATTTCATTATATGGTGACCAATGGGGAATGGCCATGTGGCATGCCACGTACCTCCCCATGGTAGGCAGGTTGGAGGGTCAAATTGGAGTCATAACAATGTTTTGGACAATGGTCTTATATATATAAATATAAATATATATATATAGTTTTCAACCCACCTCACAGCGGATCTAACCAAATCTAGAAGGTTATCTAACTAAATTGGCAGGGGTTCCAATTTTGGCAGCATTGATAAGTATAGTGGAGGATTTTTAAATTTAGCGGAGTAAAAATTATGAGCCAGAGCGGGGGGTCGAATTCCTGACCTCCCGTCGGCAAACTGCACACCTAACTGTCTCCGTTGCCAGGTGTTTCTTACACCTATTGATCTCCGTGCGAATTTAACTTATATATGCCCGACAGTTGGGGGTCGGAGGGGGCCAGCCCCCTCCCCATGTGGTCGCAAACACAGAACTAGGCACCAAATACATTCCAAAGGGATTTCTTTAAAATAAATTAATTAAACTTAAAACATGGCTAACCCACATCAACCCGTCATTAATCACATTATACGATGCTTATCTGCCGTAAATGCACTTAGTGCTAATTAAGCCGGAGGTTATGTTTGTGGAAAATTTTGAGGCAACACTAATTTTGGCGGGATTTCCAATTTTAGAAATTTAACTCGCAGTTTCTCCAGTTTTGGAGGAGAAATTGGGTCAAATTTAGTTTTGGTCATAATTCACTCAATTTTCGACTAAATTGAGCTCAGTAAAAGTCATTTTTGGCTAGTTTCATGCTAGTAACTCAATGGAGTAGGTTTTAGAGGCAAAAAAGGTGGTCTACAAATGTTTTAGTACATTTGAAGATTTTTAAAGGCAAAGGCCAGCAGGTGTTGGGGTCATTTCCAGAGCATCCAATTGCAACAAACAAATAGTAATTTTTGGGAGATTATGGTGTTATAATCTCATTGGAACAGGTTCCAAAAGGTTCTAAAGCTTGTAACAACAATTTGAGCACACTTGAAGCTAATACAAAGGTCACACTATGAAGCTGGACCAAGGAGATGCAACCCAGGAGCGGTGAAATCCTTTATCAAAATTCTTTGTTTTAAGCTCTATTATATGTGTTTGTTGTGTTTACTATTACTTCTGTTCTATCATTTAAAATTATGCTTTTTAAGCTTATTACAAACTCATAATTTCACTAAGTACACTTTTTGCCAATCACATGCTCTTAAACAAACTCATGAAGGATAAATAAAAAAATGCAAAGAAATGTTTATATATGAAATGAAACTAGCACAACATTAAATAGAAAGTAATTTAAGATCAAATTGGTATATCTGAATGGCAAGGAACGGGTCAATATTTGAGGGTATTATTGCAAATACATCCTAGATCATACATAATATTTTGGGGCGCTAGGAGGGAAGCTATGCTAAAGATACTCCTCGTTAGGATATTTCCCGTCGCATGATGCCCCACATTATTTCTTATCCTACATGTTATTTTGATTGTGCGACACAACAAGAACAGTACAATTGTAGGGTGTGGCTCAAACTGGATCAAAGTTGCTAGTATAAACTACATTGGAATGGTGGCACTAGCACAAATAGTAGTGTGAAAGCAGTAGCACTCTAGGGATTTCTTTGGTTTACTAGGCAACTATTTATTGACAATATTTCTATATATGGGTACTCAAAGGTCATTATAAACTGCATGAACAACAAAAATAATTTCTCTCCCCCTCTCTTGGCACACTAGTTGGATCAAATATACAGGTTACGAGACTCCTTCAACAATATCACTTTCCAACATATATTCTGAGAGCATAACATTGTGGCAGATCACTTATACAAGACATGGCTCACAAAATCATATGGTTATATGCACTACACATTATATGAGGCATATACTATATGTGCACAGGGCACTATCTTACTCCCATAGTTTTTGGTTGCATATTTCTCCTTACTTTTTTCTGTTCCCTTTCTGGTTATATTGGTACTTTCATTAGGTATATTTTGCTACTATGTTTTGTATTTTACCTTTCATTTTTGTGTGGCTCAGGGTACCCCTCGCTATATTGTGGATTATTTGACTTTCTCGGGGATTAGCCCTAGATGGTAGTCTCATGTATTGCACTTACTGGTCCTGTTTTTGACATATGGTATATGTTATTTCACTTGCATACAACCTATGTTTTCACTTTCATTTACATGCAATATGAAGTATTCTAGAGATTGTTATTGTACTGGTACATTATATAGACGAACATGTTTTTTTCCTTTGAAAAAAAAAGTCAAATTAAGATTCATTAATGGTAGACATCATCAGAAACTATTATGCTAAAGAAGACTACAAACATTGATCATTGTTGTGCCTAAAAATCCTAAATATCTAAGATGAAATCGGTTAAAGAATCCCAACAGGCATTCAAAAAACTCTACTTCACTACAAATCATTCGATCATCCTTGTGGTTGAAAATCCGAAATATCTAAGATGAAACCGATTAAAGAATATCAACGAGCATTCAACAAGCTCTACTTCACTACAAATCACTCAATTCTTCAAATTAATCCTTGTGAATCACCGGAATCCTTGTGACAAAAATTCCAGAAGAGAAGCAAATGAAAGGGAAAAAGATGAAGAAAACTTAAAAGGTCTCAGTTAAGTTAGGCATTGGGAAATAATTCCAATACAACCACAACAATTCACAAAATTTAACCTCAACTTCAACCTGAAATAAAAGCCTAAAGTCATCTAAAAATTTGATTTATGGGCAAAACAAAGAACCTTAACAAAAATGGAACTTGAAACCTTGCAAAGAAAAATGTAAAGAAAAATGAAAGAAAAGCCTAAAGTCATCTAAAAAGCTGATTTATGAGCAAAACACATAAATTAAACAAAAATGAACAAAAATATAAGTGAAATTTGAAAAATTAAACTTTACCTTAAATGACGAATTTAAGACTTCAGAATTGCTAGTAAAAACAAGAAAATCAAAGTTGAAAAATTAAATAATCAAATTCAACAAGGAAAAATTCCAAACAGAAGCTTAATCTATTTATAAAGCCTCATAATATGGGATAGTACTTTGAAACAACTATAGATGAAATTAGAATTTGGTCCAAACCCTCATCCAAACATGGAATCCATTCGGCCAGTAATGGATTGCAACCGTCACATTAGATAGTCTGGACACATATTTTGGAGGTATTCATATCTCTTCTGAATTCTTTGTGTATTTTCTAAAATTTCCATGGCTTTACACCACAAGGCCCATGCCTAATTGGTTCAACGTGTGATATGGACAAAACATGGTCACCAATTGAATGCCTGCATGACAGACATATGAATTCATAGGGGCCTTTCTCTAATTGGATATGGATAGCCGACGAAAAGGCGAGGCCAATATTCCCCTTATAAAACACACACCTTCAGTGTAAAAATAGTCCGAGAAGAAAAACTTTAAAAAGATGAGAATAAGTAAAACTAGCACAATCACATTTACCAATGTGGTTGATATACGCCTAAAGACGTATATGAAACAGATTTACAACCACATTCACCAATGTGGTTGGCATACGCCGATAGGCCTATATTCACCACCCACCACATGTATTTTACCAAAATGATCATTATATATTTATCAATATAATTACCAATATATTTTATATATCTTCTTAAAATATATTAATAATATTAGCTATTGCATACTATATATATATATATATATATATATATATATATATATATATATATATATATATATATTATTTGATAATAAAATATTATTAAATTTTCGATAAATTAATAGTTATAATTCAAACTATACTAAAATTCAAATATATCTTAATAATAGTATTTTATTACCATTTATAATAAGTATATATCTCTTACCAATATCCCAAGGGACTATTAATATTATAAGCCAAAAGAACTAATAAAACCAAGGAATTGGTAAACCCAAGGGGAAAATATTAAAAACCTAAGAGATCAAGAAGCCCAAGGGATCCATATTAAAAAGAGAAGATATTAGTACAGGCCAAGAATTAATATTTTAAATACAAATGAATGATAAGCTCACATGATCAATAAGGATAAGAGATCAATATTAAAAACATAAGATATTAATAAACCTTAAGAATAAAGTTTTCAAAATAAAAAACACGAGAAATTAATAAAGCCTAATAATAATTGATATTTTAAATTCAAGGTATATATAAACTCAAGAGATTATTAATATTATAAACCATTTAAAGAAGTAATAAACCCAATGGTTTAATATTATAAACCAAAGGAATTAGTGAACCCAAGGGATAAATATTAATATTATAAACCAAGAAATTAATAAACCCTAAGAATTAATATTTTAAACTCAAGAGATTAATAAATATTAAAAACTTAAGGGCTAACTAAGGCTAAGGTTTTAATATTAAAAACACAAGAGATTAATAAACCCTAAGAACTAATATTTTAAACACAAAAACCTAAAAAATTAACATACCATAATCTAATCAATATGTTAAACTCAAGAGATTAATAAACCCAAAGAATTATTAATATTATAAACCAAAATAACTAATAAACCAAAGGGTTTAATATTATAAACTAAAGGAATTGGTGAACCCAAGGGATATATATTAAAAACCTAAGGGATCAATAAGGCCAAGGGTTTAATATTAAAAACAAAAGCGATTAATAAACCCTAAGAATTAATATTTTAAACATAAAACCTAAAAAATTAATATACCATAATCTAATAAATATTTTAAACTCAAGAGATTGATAAACCCAAGGGATTATTAATATTATAAACCAAAAAAAATAATAAACACAGGGGTTTAATATTATAAGCTAAAGGAATTGGTGAACCCAAGGGATAAATGTTAATATTATAAACCAAGACATTAATAAACCCTAAGAATTAATATTTTAAACTCAATAGATTAATAAACCCAAGGAGTTATTAATATTATAAACCAAAAGAACTAATAAAACCATGGGTTTAATATTACAAACCAAAGGAATTGGTGAACCCAAGGACAAATATTAAAGACCTAAGGGATAAATAAGGCTAAGGTATCAATATTAAGAACAAAATAGATTACTAATCCCTAAGAATTAATATTTTAAACACAAAAACCTACAAAATTAATAAATTCTAAGGATTAATATTTTGAACTCAAGAGATTTTAAAACCAAAGGGATTATTCATATTATAAACCAAAATAACTAATAAACCCAAGGGTTTTATATTTCAAACCCAAGGAATTGGTGAACCCAAGGGATAAATATTAAAAACCTAAGGGATCAATAAGTGCAAGGGATCAATATTAAAAACAAAAGAGATTAACAAAGCCGACAAATTAATATCTTAAACAGAAAGGATTGATAAAATCACATGATTATTAATATTATAAACCCAAGGAAATAATATTAAAGCTAAGAGATTAATATTATAAACCTCAAGTATATAAAAACCTTTAGATAAATACTATAAACCGTAAAATAAACATGGTTGAGCATGCTTGATTTAAACATTGAGAAAATTGTTGTCACAATGCGATATTGGATGAAGAATGACGATGGTCGGCCATGATTGATTTTCATATTGAGACAGTCTTTGTCACAATGTGACATTCAACCATGAAAGACCTTAATCAAATACGAATAACGATGATTAACAATGGTCTCCCATGGTTGGTTTTCATATTCACACAATGTTTTTCATAATATGACATTGGACCATGCATTAATATTAAAGTGTATAACTAATATTTAACGCCTAATATTACCAACCCAAATATTTAGAAAACTCAAAGATTATAAACCCTAAGAATTAATATTTTAAACTCAAAAGCCTAAGAAATTAATAAACACTAATAATTAATAATTTAAACTCAAGAGGTTAATAAACCAAAGGGATTATAAATATTATAAACCAAAAAATAAAATAAAACCAAAGGTTTAATATTATAAACTAAAGGAATTGGTGAACCCAAGGGATAAATATTAAAAAGTTAAGGGATCAATAAAACCAAGGGTTTAATAATGAAAACACAAGAGATTAGTAAACCCTAAGAATTAATATTTTAAACACAAAAACCTAAAAAATTAATATACCATAATCTAATCAATATCTTAAACTCAAGATATTAATAAACCCAAGGAATTATTAATATTATAAACCAAAAGAACTAATAAACCAAATGGTTTAATATTATAAACTAAAGGAATTGGTGAACCTAAGGGATAAACATTAAAAACCTAAGGGATCAATAAGACCAAGGGTTTAACATTAAAAACAAAAGAGATTAATAAACTCTAAGAATTAATATTTTAAACATAAAAAAGTAAAAAATTAATATACCATAATCTAATCAATATTTTAAACTCAAAAGATTAGTAAACCAAAGGGATTATTAATATTATAAACCAAAAAAACTAATAGACTCAAGGGTTTAATATTATAAGCTAAAAGAATTGGTGAACCCAAGGGATAAATATTAATATTATAAACCAAGAAATTAATAAACCCTAAGAATTAATATTTTAAACTCAAAGAGATTAATAAAGCATAAGAATTAATATTTTAAATTCAAGAGATTAATAAAGCATAAGAATTAATATTTTAAACTCAAGAGATTAATAAACCCAAGGATTTATTAATATTATAAACCAAAAAAACTAATAAAACCAATGGTTTAATATTACAAACCAAAGGAATTGGTGAACTCAAGGGATAAATATTAAAGACCCAAGGGATAAATAAGGCCAAGGGATCAATATTAAGAACACAAGAGATTAATAAAACCTAAGAATTAATATTTTAAACATAAAAATCTAAATATCTTAAACCCTAAGAATTAATATTGTTAACTCAAGAGATTTTAAAACCAAAGGGATTATTAATATTATAAACCAAAATAACTAATAAACGCAAGGGTTTTATATTTCAAACCCAAGGAATTGGTAAACCAAATGGATAAATTTTAAAAACCTCAAAAATCAATAAGGTGAAGGGATCAATATTAAAAACAAAAGAGATTAACGAAGCCTACAAATTAATATCTTAAACAGAAAGGTATGATAAACTCACATGATTATTAATATTATAAACTCGAGGGAATAATATTAAAGCTAAGAAATTAATACTATAAACCTCAAGTATATAAAACCTTTAGATAAATACTATAAACCATAAAATAAACAAGGTTGAGCATGCTTGATTTAAACATTGAGACAATTGTTGTAACAGTGTGACGTTGGACAAAGAATGATGATGGTTGGCCATGGTTGATTTTCATATTGAGACAATATTTGTCTCAATGTGACATTCGAACATGGAGGACCTTGATCAAATATGACTAACGTTGATTAACAATGGTCTCTCATGGTTGGTTTTCATATTCAGACAATGTTTTTCATAATATGACATTGGACCATGCATTAATATTAAAGTGTATGAATAATATTTAGTGCCTAATATTACCAGCCCAAAGATTTAGAAAACTCAAAGATTAATGAACCCTAAGAATTAATATTTTAAAACTCAAAATCTTAAAAAATTAATAAACCCTAATAATTAATAATTTAAACTCAATATATTAAAAAACCAAAGGGATTATAAATATTATAAACAAGAAAAACTAATAAACCCAAGGGTTTAATATTATAAACTAAAGGAATAGATAAACCCAAGGGATAAATATTAAAAACCTAATGATAAATAAGGCCAAGGGTTTAATATAAAAAATACAAGAGATTAATAAACCCTAAGAATTAATATTTTAAACACAGAAACCTACAAAATTAATATACCATAATCTAATCAATATTTTAAACTGAAGATATTAATAAACTCAAGGAATTATTAATATTATAAACCAAAAAAACTAATAAATGAAAGGGTTTAATATTATAAACTAAAGGAATTGGTGAACCCAAGGGATATATATTAAAAACCTAAGGGATCAATAAGGCCAAGGGTTTAATATTAAAAACACGAGAGATTCATAAATCCTAAGAATTAATATTTTAAACATTAAAACCTAAAAAATTAATATACCATAATTTAATCAATATTTTAAACTCAAGAGATTAATAAATCAAAGGGATTATTAATATTATAAACCAAAAAAACTAATAAACCTAAAGGTTTAATATTATAAACTAAAGGAATTGGTTAACCCAAGAGATAAATATTAAAATCATAAAGGATCAATAAGGCCAAGGGTTTAATATTAAAAACACAAGAGATTAATAAACCCTAAGAATTAATATTTTAAACACAAAAACCTAAAAAATTAATATACCATAATCTATTCAATATTTTAAAATAAAGAGATTAATAAACCCAAAGGATTATTAATATTATAAACCAAAAGAATTAATAAACCAAAGGGTTTTCTATGATAGATTATGATTCCACATTTTGGCAATGGTAGACCACATTCAATCATATTATCAACCAAAAATACTAACATTATAAATCCTTGGGATTACTATTATAAACCCAATATATTAATAATCCCAATGGTTTATTAAACCCTAACATTATAGACCCAATGGAATAATATTAAATCTTAGGGTTATTATTATAAACCAAAGTATTACGAACCCTAGGTTTAATATTATAAACCATAAGATTAATATTATAAACACAATGGATTAACATTATAAATCCTTGGGTCTAATATTATAAATTCAAAATATTAACAAGCCCAAGGGTTTATTAAACCCTAACATTATGAACCCAAGGGAATAATATTAAACCCTAGATTTAGTATTATAAATCGTGGGATTTGAATATTATAAACCCACTGGATTAATATTATAAATCCTTGATATTAATATTGTAAACCCAAAATATTAATTAACCCAAGGGTTTATTGATATTAGAAACTCAAGGGATTAATAAACCCAAGGGATTAACAAACAATCATGATTACTAATATTATAAATCTAAGAAACTGATATTATAAATCAAAGGGATCAATAAACATAAAGGATTATCAATATTATAAACTCAAATAATTAATAAACTGAAGAGATTAATATTAGAAACCAAACGGATGAAAACAACATAAGGGATATGTGGGATACATATTATAAATGCTTGAGATTAATATTATAAATTCAAGAGATTAATACACCCAAGATTTTATTAAACCCTAACATTATAAACTCAATGGAATATTATTAATCCTCGTATTAGTATTATAAACCAAAGTATTAAAAACCCTAATATTAATATTATAAACCCAAGGGATTTACATTATAAATCTTTTGGATTAATACTATAAACCCAAAATATTAATAAACCCCAGGGTTTATTAAACCCTAACATTATAAACCCAATGGAATAATATTAAACCCTAGGGTTAGTATTATAAAGAAGAGCCATTATTAAATATGGTTAAGTAATGTTGTGTATTCCCAAAATGAGTTACAATGATTAACTATGTTGGAAAGGTTTTATGAATGGTTATTGGGGATGACCATAGGTTATTATGGTTGAGCAAGGTTGACAATAGACTACTATGGTTGACCACGCTTGACCATGAGCTCGCATGATTGAATACAATAACTATGGTTGTGTATTTTGAATTTGAGTGTGATGATTAAGTTATGATGGCAATGTTTGATCATGTATGGACATGGTTGAGTTTGTTTTACCATGTTTGATTACAATGATTACAATGAAAATCTTAATATTGTTATTTATCACTAATAATCTTAATATTATTTATATTAATAGCCTAAATTTTAGTATTAATAATGTTATTTATCAGTAATGATCTTAATGCTATTTATATTAATAGTGCTAATTTTAGTATCAATAGTAATGTCATTCATAATATTAATCATCATATTTTTAAAGTAAATATAATTAAGAAAAATATTAATAAAAAACATATTTATTATTGTAAAGAAAACATTATTAATATTATTTATCAATATTAATGTTAATAAGATTTATATTAACAATATTAATGTAATTAATCATATTAATATTATTAATAAAATGTTATTAATATTATTGTTATAATTTAAATGTTATTAATAATTTTAATAAACCTTAATCATGTTTGAAACTTATTATTATTAATATAATTATGAATATAATTTTAAATAAACATCTAGAATATTGTATTAATGATGTTTTTAATAATATTATTTTATTATTATTAATGTTACTAATAATATTATTTTTAATAATAATTAAAATGTCATTTTCATTATTAATATAGTTTTTAGTATAAATCATAATCATCATTATTTAAATACTAATTATTAATATTATTTTTAGTGTATATTAAAATGTTAATGTTATTAATGTCATTTTTATTATTGTAAGGTTTTTAATATTGAGTTTATAATATTGGGGTTCTAAATTAGAAAACATAATATTATAAAGTATAAATATATAAAATCAGAAAATAATCTATATATATATATATATATATATAGTTGGTTAATATATACTTTTACTCTAATACACTAAGTATGTTAATAATTTTTTAAATTCTAAATCTTTTGGGAAATCACATGAGAAATTTTGGAACCCAAGCATTTCGAATTACCAACTGTAGTTCATCATGAGAATATCGGTTCCAAAATTTCCCAGAAAATTTAGAATTTAAAATGTTATGGATCACAGAAACTTGCACTCTAAAATATATTAATAATATTAATAAATAATTAATAAATATTAATAAAAATAATAATATTAATTAATATTAATACTATCATTAATATTAATATTAACATCAATATTAATTAATATTAATATTGATTATTTATTTATTAATATTAATCAATTAGAAATAATAATATTACTATTAAAATATTAATTATTAAAGTTATGAATATTACTATTTTATTATAAAATTAAAGAAATTATAATACTAATTTATGATTAAAAAACTATGAAAAGCTAATATTATTATAAAACTTATTATTAATATTATAAAACTCTTAATAAAACATTATATCAAGAGTATTTTTAATACACTAATCAAAACTTAATAATAATAATAATAGACTAAATCCAATTAAAAAACTAAATACTTAAATACAAATTTAATGATAAAATTTATGTTATTATATTAAAACCTAATAACTAAAAAATAAACAAACTACATATCAAAATATTAAAAATACATTGTTATAGTTACATTAAAATGTAAATAGAGAGGGTTGCAATAATTCAAAGGCCAACCTCTAGTCCATGCTTGATTGGACATGCCAATATTTAAATTTTCAATGTATTTTTAATTTCACTCTTTAATATAAAATGTTTAAAATAAATAAAACCTCCCCCAATTATTTTAACTTGTAACCGCATACATTAAATTAAGAAGAACACAACAACGTTTCAATATATTTTTAATTTCGATGTTTAATATAAATATATTTTTAATTTCAATGTTCAATATATTTTTAACTGCATACATACTTCAGGTTATGGGATAAGTTTTAGTTAAGAACAACCAAGTTTCAATGTATTCTTATTTTTAATTTGGTATTTATCTTTATTTTTCTCTAATCCTCATACGTGGTAATAATTTTTTAATGAGTCATAAGTGGTAATACATGAAAGACACAGTAAAATTTTAATCATGATTTGGTAAAATATTAATTTTTTCAAAGTTACAACAAATGATTTAGATATTCAAGAAAGTTTTGATTTATTGATATAGTGGCGACCACGAGAATATACTAGCATCTTCAATTTAGACTGTAAAATCAAAAAAATTAATTAGCAAAATCATTAAAGTGGCAAATTCCAAGAAGAAGACGCCTATCTAATTTTGTAGAATAAAAATAGCCCAAAAAACACACTAAAAAATAAGAATAAGAAAATTAGTTTTATAAAAAGATAAAATTTTGATAGCAAGAAAAGCAAAAAAATTCTTTGGTATTTCTGATGTGTTATAGGACTTAATTTCCTAAGTATACTTAGAGGTTGATCTCCAATCCAGATAATTTTTCATTCTCACCTCTTTTGAATTCGTCTTGGCTAAATGTTCATGTCCCTAGCAACGTTTGCGCGGAAAGACTGCATTTTCCTATTCGGCACCTTCGAACTCTAACAAACGTGCTTTGAGAAATCTTGTTTACCAACATGTTCTGGCAGTTAGAAATAACTAATGACTCGTAGTAGTTACTTCTCACACACGGATGAACTTTCTGATCATATTATCGGGGCATTCAAACATATCATTAACCCAAAGGTGTGGTGACAAATTCAGGTGCATCATTCAAATAGGAACAAAGCATATTATTAAAGTATATTATTAAGAGGAGTTGTCAACAATTTTGTTCAGATATTTAGTTTGAATTTGATGAGGTTACAATTTTGTTTAGACTAATTTTGTTCCTAAAAGCTTGACAACTGTAACCAGGTTTTCCAAAATATTCTACTGATTCAAACTGTCTTACCTGAAAATCAGTTTGCTTTGGTGTTCGGAATAACTTGGAAGTGGTTTTCAATATGGAGTTAATGTATAAGGTTTCACTCAAACGTAGTAGTCCAAACTAGCTGGTTCAGACCGTCCTCTCACTCTGGTTTGGTGTTAGAAATGGTTTTGGTGGTTGAATCAGACATGTGAACTGGCCTATTTGTGTACAAATTGGTCAATTTCATATCTAAGAAAATTATTGTTGCTTTTTTTTTAATTGGATTTAATTTTAATTTAAATAGGTAGTTTTAAGATGTTTGTGTTGGAATTATATCTATTTATTTTGGAAAATAAAAACTATGTTTTTTTTTAATAGTTTTAAATTATTTTTAATTAATTTTTCCTTATCCAACTAGATATTTGAGTAGACATTTCAAACTAACATATTTTCTAATTTTTTTTTTTCAAATAACAATTTAAGGAATGGATTGCTCAATAATGCTAACTAATTAATGGTTTTATAACTGATTTGAAATGTTACTTCCTATAGTTCAATTTAAGAAATGTATTGCTCAATAATACTAACTAATTAATGGTGTTATAACTGATTTGACATATTTCAATAATAATAGAATAACAATAGTTGAAACATTCATGGAAGCCCATATAATGTCTAGTGGCTTTTAACTATTTTGTAGATATTTGAGTAGACATTTCAAACTAACATATCTTCTATAACATATTTTTTCATATAACAATCTAAAGAATGGATTGCTCAATAATACTAACTAATTAATGGTATTATAACTGATTTGAAATATTTCTTCCTATAACAATCTAAGACAATCTCTAAGAAATGTATTGCTGAATAATACTAACTAATTAATGGTGTTATAACTGATTTGAAATATTTCCATAATAACAAAATAATAGTGGTTAAAACATTCATGGAAACCCATATAATGTCCAGTGGCTTTAACTATTTTGAGGCACATGACAACAGTGATTGAAACGTTCAAATCCCATGATTCTTTACTTTTGAGATTTTGTTATAAAGTGATGATTCTTTACATTTTCAAAAATATTTGAAAAATTTAATAAACTGACAAATAAATAAATGAATAAACTTTGTATCTTACCTATTTAATAAAAAAAAATTAAAAGTTAGTTTTATAATAATTTTAATTTATATATATTTTTAAATTAAAATTAACTATGGATATGGATATTTTTTTAATTAAACCAACTTCACATAATTAATTTTACATTAAAAATAACAGAATTTATATTTTTTCAACTTAACCTTTTATAAATTTTTATTAAAATTTTAACCCATCTTATTAACCCTTTCGGATTCAAGTTCAGTTTATAATTTCAACACAGATTACACTACACTGGTTTTATGACTCTGCTCATACTTTGTAGCCCATAGCAAATTCAAACCTGCCAACTCTGATAGTCATAGTCACTTGACTGAGACTTGGAAATGACTGTTAAATTTAATGATTCAGCAGCAGATATTCTGCGTTATAGCAATAATTCAATGAAGCAACATCAACCAGATTCAGTTCCAATCAAAAAATGCTCAATACAATTCACATGATTCGAGTGATATAAGGAAAGGAATTTGTAACATGTAATGACGATACAAATTGCTCACGTGTCAATCCACAACTATTGTCTCTATGTACATTGCCAAATTGATATTTCATCTTCTACAGTTTTTGAAATTTCATGTTTTTTTTTTTTCTAGCTTGTTTTTTGGTTTGTTGTTTTTGTTGGTTTTATTTATTTTTTATAGAAATTTTATCATAATTTAGTTGTTAGATTAGCAGTGAGATAGTTATATTTAGTTATTATTGGTTAATGTAAGCTGACTCATCACTATTATTCAAAGAAAATCAAACCATCTGAAATTATCCAATTAATAATTAGTAAAAGAGCAAATTTTTACTCTACCAAATATCTTTAGACTCTAAGCAATTAATCTATTTCCTTGTATCCTGAGAAAATGAAATCTTCCCCACTAAAAACTATTTCAGGGCTTTGCATAAATAATTAATTATAATTTTTAAAATTGACAAAAATATGTAAAATATTTAGAATTATATCATGTAATAACGATACAGTTTGGTATAACGTCTCAATCCCTACGTACATTGGCAAATGGATGGTCCGTGTGAATGTGTGTCCTTTTCCTTTTTCCCGTGACTATCTTTTTGTCTCTTTCTTCGTCTGATACTCTCTCGTCTCGTCTCTTCATGCTTTTGCTTCATGTGTACTATATATTCTTTTAAGAGTTAAAAAATGCATAACATTTTAACATACTCACACTTCGACCCAGACACTGCATATTCCAAGAGGTCTAACCTTTGGAAAAAGACGTTGTATAGTCCAACACTTTGCCGTGCAGTATCAATGTTAGGTTGTATAATGAACAGCCCCATGCTTCTTGAACTTTCCATTCTAAATTCAAAATTTGAGCTTCATCCTTGCATTGAACTTCACCTTTACCCTATTTATTTATCTTCAGTGTCCTTATCTGTCTTCATTCTCTGTTATGTCCCGTCGTCCTATATTTTTGCTGTCCGAACTTCCAGCGAGTTTTCAACCTGTTTCTTTGTAGATGTCATCTTTATCTTTATTTTATATGTTTTTGATTTTATGTTAATTACAAATTCCAATATTCAATTGAAGTAAAATCAACAATTGATTTTGATTTTACTTAGTGCTCATAGAAATATAGTAAATCTGCCTTGGCAAAATCAATAATAATCATAAAAATATACTAAAACTACAATAGGTATAAAATGCCCCTTTTCAATGATCCTTTTTATATCTACACACAATTAACAATGGACATAGAGATGCCTCTTTTATATCTATTTTGTGATGGTTATAGAAACACTATATATATCTATCATCTACTATGCTTGCTTTTGTTTCCAATAACAAATTTTTGAAGTCAATATTTTACTAATAACCATTATGCTTTTGCTTACAATAACAAATTTTTAATGTCGATATTTTATTAACAAGTCTCCTCGTATCAGTTTCTGAAGATCAAAGATTACAAATTAGGGTTACATCACAAAACATTTCAAGTTAAAACAGATACAGTATATCAACTATAGAAATATCAAAGCTAGATTGGTAACCACTATGGACTATCATATTGCCTACCTGTAATCCGCTCCCAACATCAAGTGCCACTAATTTTGTTGGCAGCAACTTCTCATCTTAACTCATTGAACTTTTCAGCAATTAAACATATCTATCACTTTAACTAAATACATACTAATTAAATACATACTGTCAAGGTTCCATGATTATAATTATATGTACTATCCATTGAAATGCTAACTTTTCAATGTACTATATTCTTAACTCATTTATATAATTCTAACAATTACTTATTTTTCCATGTTCTATGTTAGTAACTCATTTTGTCCACACAATTTGTGCTATTATATAACTTTCACCATAGATGGGGCACATATAGGATTACTTTTACTAGCCAAAATTGGACAACCATTACTCCCATTACTCAAAGAGGTTCTATATACAAAGACCATATTAATAATTTGTTTGATCACCCATAATTCCAAATCCTAAGATTAAATAATAATCAAATGAGATTCTATATATAAGATTAAATAATTATAATTATTATTTTTTCTAAGGAAAAAATGGTAATTCTATTTATGGTTGATAAACAAATTTCATTTTGCAAAAACACTTTCACACGATCTACCCATATCACTAAGCACTCAGCACAAAATATACTAGTCCCCCCTACAGAGAAGCAATAGCATTACAAAATGACCCTTGGGGTCCACACAAAATCCCTACAAAGAAAAAAATACAAGGTCGAAAGACAAACTAGATATAGAACAATCCTTAGTATAAAAAAAAGGCTAAAAGTCCACATACAAAACCATAGGGTTGACAAAAAGTACATGGGTCAAAAGACCCCCTGAGAGACACCAAAACGTCCACATAGCCAACCCAAAGTGGACTGGCTCGTAGAAGCACACGCATCAGGCAAAGAAAGCAACGACAGGAAACCACCACCCATGAACCAAGAGAAGATGCCACGATAGAGCACCATTAGATCCCGACCAAAGGAGTGACGACTGCAAAACCGACAAATGAGAGTGGGTTGCCAATAGAAACCCAACCATGTGGAGCACAAGAGCTACAACGAAGCGGGACACCAAAAAACCATCGAAGCCCCAAAAGAGATGAGCCACGAATAAGGCCAACATCGAGAGGTGGCAGTGAACCTAACTCCAGGAAAACACAAAACCACATATGATGACAACAACTAGCAACATGTAATGACATTGACAATTAGGCCATCAAAGCGATAGATAAACTATTGCAAAGCAACACAAAAAATAAGGTCACCTAACTCTCTCCTCCTAAATGCCTTCATCAGTGGAAGATGTTTTCTCAAAAAAATCATAATTACTCTTCAATAATTAGTTTATTTATTTATATATATATATTTTGTTTAAGACTTTTTATAATTTTATTTAAAATTAACATATTTTATTTAAAATAATTTAAATTATATTTTATTAAAAATAAATTTAAACAAATATAATATAAAATTAATTAAATATTATAATATTAATCAAAATGGATAATATTAATCTACTCAATTTTTTTATAAAACAAAATTTTATATACAAAATTATTTTAATAACATTCCCAATTTATTTATATTTTAAATAATTTTAAATCTTTCAACAACCCGTTTAAGTGGCCGAGCATCACTACTTAAACAAGATTTTATTAACTCGTTTCCAATTTCCAAGTTATTATTTTTTTTTTTTAAATATCAATTTAAAAATTTCTCTTACATTTTAAAGAGGTTTAGCATGCAAAATGAGCCAACATAATAATACTCTTAAAGCAAGGAAACACCTACAAGTACTGCTCAAGAAAGGAACCATTTCACAAGAAATGTTTATGACAACATAAATTCAACATGTTTAATATAATGATATGCACGCGTGTATATAATTTCTCATGAGTTTTCGTAAAGGTCCGGGCCAAATTCTCCTTATTATTTTTTCATAAATTATTATACACCAACCACCCTATAGAACTTGTTGAACGAGTATGGTCACATTACATTAATTAATGAGTTCACACACCCTATTTAATGAAAGACTTAATTCAATAAGTATAGCTAAGTTACCTCTGTAACTAATAAACAATTTTCATTTTCTTTTTTAGATTGAGGCTAATATTGTTTTTTATTAAACAATGATGATAGTTTTTTGTATTAGATCAAAATACATGCCTAGTTCATGAAAAATACATTATCATAAGTTTAAGTCTTTTAGACTTATCTTTCCTATCCAAAATCAATACTTTTTTTTCGAGAGTTACATTATTCACACACACATATGGGGATTTTTGGAGGTGAATATCTCCCAATAAAGAAAAATTTACAGTGCATACTCTTTTAGTTTATGGTGCAACTTGATGACGCATAACTTATCATTGGAAATGTTACTAAATAATGAAGGATGGCATTAATTGGCTATTAACCATAAATTCACCAAATTTAAGGTCGCATCCCATATTGGAACATCCATCCTCTTCCTTGTTATTATCCCACAGTATGTGCTTATAACTCATAATATGGATATCTTTTATTTCCTTCTTGACAGGTTTTAAAAGATTATCGAAATTTTTTTCTTGGTGATAAATCTTTAACCATGTGTTGAATGTTAATAAGAGATTCCCCCAAGACAATGAGAGAGGAAACTTGATTTTCTTTGACAAGGAGGATGCCTTGCAGTAAGCCATAGGATTTTTCCTGATTATTTATCATCTTTCCCAAACCCCATGTAGGGCCATAGATAACCCTTCCCCCACTTATCACTCTCGATTTCTTTTTGATGCACCATTGAAGCTAAGTATGAAATCAGAAGAAGTTTTCATCCATATTTTGAATTCTAATAATGAGAGACAAAGTTTCCATGCTTCTCTTTCATACTTTTAGTGATCCTCGATATCTGAGTGCTAATAGAACTAAAATAAATTTTTATAAGTCAAGTTATATCCATAGGATTGTTGGGCCCTAGATATTTCGTAACTATTGTAATACCAATTTTCACTAAATGCATTCATTTTACCTTGTGGTTAATTATTAATGATTTCTTGTATTTTTAATGATTAAATGAGTTTTTAATATGGCAGTTTACTAATTTGGTTATGTGGCCAAGAAACAAGTTCCACTATAAAAATTTCTACCTCTCTATGAGGTACTTAATTTGGCACTTGCACGAATGGATAGAAAGAAGCCAAAATTATAAAATATGTTTTTTTTTTTCTCTCAACTCATGGAAAATTAGGTGTTACATGGGCTTAATATGTTGGTACATGCCTTGGAATATACCCATCTCACACGTATGGGATTGTATGGGATCCTAGCACATGATTTAAGTTACAACCAAAAATATGTAACAATTTTGAAACTTCCATGTTTTGCCTTGGTTTCTGTGCATATGGTAGTGAATATCAAGAATCGTGAAAACATGTTTTTTAAAAACATATCAATTTACTTGGATCTGAAACTGTTTCCAAAAAAATAATACAATTGTAAAGTTACAATAGGTTCTTCGAAGCTGTTTTGAACAAAATTTCTGCAAAACCCAGATTGACAAAAATATCTAAACGATCATCTTTGGGCATGATTTCCGAGGCCATGGAAGTGAATCGGGGAATTGCAAGAGAAGGTTTTTTTATAATATGACGAATTAGGTTCCATTGAAACATATCCTCAAAATACATCAGGGTCGAGAAGATATGGCTAGTTCTTTAACACCAATTTGTATAATATTACAAAAAAAATCAGGTTTTGTATAAAGTTGTAAATTCGTTTTCTGAGTTAAGGGGATTGGATCGTATCCTTATTCAATGGATTTTGTGTATAAATAAAGCCTCAAAAGAGGAGAGGACGGAGAGAGGATTTTTATCATCATTTTGAGTTGATATTTTGTAATAGATTTGAACTTTTGTTTGTAAGTTGAAGTTGAAATTCTTGTAATGAAAATTTAATTATTAAAGCTTTGCACACTATTCTCATCTAAATCTCTAGGCACGTTTCCAGGTCGTGAAGGACCCCTCGACTTAGGGAACGTCCTGTTTTTTATTTGTAGAGTAGATTAATATTCAAAAAATATTTTGTTTTCTTCATTGTAGATTTTGTTTAATGTTTTATTCTAGTTTTTAGTTTTGCTAAATTCACTTTCTCTATTTTCAGATTTGTTAATAGAACATGTTATGATTAAATTAAAATTGTTTTTTTGTCAAGCTTAAGAGTCAACCAAATTTGAAATTGGTTTCTTAACACGTTTTAATATTCATAATTTCAATCTACCAAATTTCTGTACTTAATTCGGTACTTATTCAGAATTTCAATTTCCAGCCTTTCTGTACTAGGTTCTGTACTAGGATAGGGAATTAAAAGATATGTAATTTGTATTTTAGGATTCTTTAATTGACTGGAGCTTTGCAACTACTTGGTAATGCATGTCTTGTAGCTTTATTTCCTTGTTTTCTTTACTTGCCTCTCACACTTTTGCTTATAGTTTTCGACATTTACTTTTCTGCAATTTGCTTTCCTACAACATCTTTAATAGGTTTTCACTACTATAGGATTAAAACCACTGAAGTCTCAAGACCTAATATGCTACATATATAAAACCACATGAACATTTTTAATGAAATATTGTTCTTCAAAACCCGATAAGCATTAGAGTCCCACAGTCTATGATGCAGGAGCATTAGCTCGGAAAAATACCTTGTATTTTATTTAAACTAAGGGGTCTTGTGAGGAAATATTAATTTCATGTAAATATTAATGAGATTTTTGAGTGATTAAATTATATTTTTAATTAATTATATGTGAGGATTTGTAATGTTTCCAAACAACTGGAAAACATGAGAGAAATACTAAGAGAAAGTCCCTATTAGACCTTGAACCGTTTGGAGTGGGGATCCCGTCCGGGGTGTGGGTCCAGATACCACTTAAGACGCCTTCCCTTCGGTCTCAAAAGAACCTGATTGAACCTGCGGACATACGCTTATTCACATGATACAGAATACAGGATTGATGCATTAAACACGAATCAAACACTATGCGTAGCAAGATCATAAATAAAGCATGTACACCTCAGGAGATGTCATTAGAAACACATCTTTGGGGGTAATGCTTATGAGGTAGTCTGACCACAAAAGAAATAGTTCTTTATGATGAGATATCCCTTTACTTTCTGAAAGATAAAACGAAATGCTAACAAAATGGTTCATTAACATTCATTAATAGAGCAGATGATAAATTGAACATCATTGATACAACACAGATAGCCATGGCGCATAAATGATGACATGAAGAGTGCAGCTTCATTAATCATAGGATGTTCTGAAACTATACAAGGAATACACACAGTGTTCGCACATCAAAACACATCATAACCATAGGGTGTTTTAACAAGTATTTGTATTCATATGCCTAAGAGTATAATCTTTCAATACAATGCTATGTAGCTCTTGAGTCTCCTCCTGGAAAAAATACCCTGTATTTTCCCCGCAGGGGTTTTTATAGATCAAAATGCCCTTTGGGCTCCCTGACTTTTCGCCTGCCTGCCGGTTGAGTTGCCCTGCGACCTGGGAGAAAATGCGACCTGCGACCTGGCCAGTGAATGCGACTTGCGACCTTCTGAACTATGCAACCTGCGACCTGGCCAGTGAGTGCGACTTGCGACCCAGTGATACTGAGTCATGGAGGCGGTCGTGCAATAAAGAGATCAGGAGCATCAATCTGGTTTCCTTTTAGGAAGTCTCACCAGGTCTGGTATTCTGCTGCTATAGGAGAGACTAGAGGGACTTCCTCTTTCAACCGATGCATACATTCCAGAGCATTAGGGATCAGAGTTTCTCTCTTTTGGGAAATCTGGTTTGAAAGGGAGGCGAGCTTGGTATAAACCCGCACTGGCGCGACAAGTAATTGACTCAGATTTTCTTGTGATGCTGCGACTTCCGGGGCGGTAGCAGCTTGCTTGATAGGCTGCAAGAATGACTGTATTTCTTGGTCTACTTGTTCCCAGGTCTTCCTTTCATCCAATGCCCCTAGCGAAGGAATGTGGTGCAGAGTGTGCATTTATTCTATGCCGCTAATCAGGTGTTCGTATGAAGACATCACCTTGTCCAAATCTTTGGATAGATTTTCCTTGGATTGCATCTTCATCCGGATTTGGACTTTGGCATCTTGCGTATGAATCCAATCCTTCTTAGGTAAATGCTCGGGAACTTGAGGGTATTGCACTGTCCAGTTCATCATTTTATCTAGAGCGACCGAGGCTTCCTTGAGCTGGTCATGCTTTTGCTTGGTTTCTTCTCGTGCTCTTACCAATGGGGCAACTGTTTGCTTTATGGTGAGCATTTCTCCATACACCTGCCTCATGGTCGTCTCTAATACAACGCATTCTTTCATAATGACGAGTGGAACGAATTTATCGGAGTCTCGGGTTTCTAACTGTTGAACTTCTGCTATCAACTCTGATTTCTCCTATTCTACTCTTCTCTCGCGCTGCTCAGCTACTTGTAGTCTATTTTGCAGAGAGACTATTTCTCTACTCATTCTGGTTACGTTCTCTTCCGTGGCTGCGGCGAAAGCAGTGCCTGCTGATGCTATCATCACAGGATTAGTCTTGGTATCAAGGACTATGTCTTTACCTGTTGCCACTGTGGATTTGGCGGATGGGCTTTGCGCCAGAGATCTTCTTTTCTCTTCCCTGATTTTGAAAGAGAATTGATTGAATGTAAGTCTGGTGAGGTCGAATACTTCCTCTTCTTGCCCCTGGGGGGAACTAACATCGCAGAGCTTGGTACTGCCCAGGGGTATTTCGAGGGGAATCATCTCGATGTCTTCTATCATTTCATCCTCCTTTTCTTCTCTATTCTTTTCCTCTTCTTCCTTTCGTCGGCGTTCAGTTTCTGCTGCTGCTTCTATTTCGGCCTTCCTTTGGTGTTCAGCTGCAGCAGCCTGTTCAGCCTTCTTTTGGCGCTCAGCTTCTACTTTGTCCAGCTCTGCCTTGAGTGCCCGTTCAGCTGCGGCCTGTGCCTCATTTTTCTCTTTTTCTTTCCTGGCCTCCTTGGCCTGCTTCTTCTTCTGTGTTGCCGTCGCACTCTTCTGGCATTCTTTCTCATCCTCCTTTATCTTCTTTTCCCTTTCTTGCTGGGCTTTTGCTTCTGCTTCTTTCTGTTGGATAGATGTAGTAAGCCCTGTGCTGGTCCGAGACTTCTTGGGTAAAGAGGAAGAGGCACCTCCCAACTGACGGCTTCTGTCTTCCAGGCTATGATCATCCGGATCCTCTTGGCCAAAGTCTACCTCCGAAGAAAATTGTCTCTCAGCGTTGTACCAGTTCCTTCTTTCGTCTTCTGCCAGGTGCTCAATATGCTGATAAGTCCACTTGAATTTAGCTTTCTTGCAGTGTTCAGGAACTATTCTCTCCGGGTCATACGTTCGGTGTTCTAGCGCCCCAAGTTGATAGCTTTTCATCTCATCTCCCTTCGCTGCTACTTCTTTGAAGTCTTTAACTGTGCACGCGCCGATGGTGAGAGGTAGCGTGGGCCACGGCTTCTTTTCACATTTAGACAGGACACTAGAGAAGCCCTGGGACATTTGAAAGCATACCTCCTGGAGGAGAATTTTGTCTGTAACAAAGCGAGGCATAACATGTGGTGCTCTGAAAGATCCAAAGACTCGGATGAAAGTATATCCGGCGAAAGGAAACCAATGTGCCACTTGGCCTAGAGTCTCTCTGGCTCGGTAAGACATGCAGGGGGCGTCTTGGCCAAATAGTCTTCTATATAGAGCGGGGATAAATACTTGGGAGATCTGCTCTATATCCTGTTTATACTTGGACTCCCAAAACACCCTGATTTGCAGATGAATTGCACGAGTCTGCGCGGAATCCCAGTTGTGTGCCCATCCCTCAAAGTGTAACCTTGCGCAGACAGCATCCAGTAGGTAAGAGGCTATGTAAAATTCGGAAGGCATTCCATCATCTGGGGCCAATGCCACGGACAAGTTTGTCTGCATCAAAGTCATCAATATGCTGGCCCAGTTGAAACGAGTGCCATGTGCCGTTACATGCTCCATGATAGTAGCCCAACTACCGCTGAAAGTGGAGCAATCAGAGCACCCGTAAAGTCTGCAAAGCATGGCGGCTACTAATTTATAAACCTTTCTCAGGCTAGCCACCGAATATTCTTGGTCTTTCTTGAATTTAAATTTCTTGGGCTCCTCCCACCATTGTCTAATAGTATCAACTACAGGAACTGCGTGAGCAATAGCCCATTCTGGTGTGAAGTACTCTTCTGGGCGAGGCAACGAGTAATAAAGGTGGGCATCCGAGCCTACGAGCGTAGCGAAAGCCCTGCCTTCGCTGTCTCAAATCACGAACTTCTTGAGATCCGTTTTCTGTATGATCCAGTCTATAACCTATGGGCATGGAAATATGGTCGGATGCGCCCCTGCGAGATGCAGTTTGGATCTTTTGACTCTTAAATATAATTCTCGGTCTGGGAGATCTTCTGGGAATTCGACCTCAGGTATGGCGAACTCGTGGTACACTTGGTACCATCGCATACTGTCTTCTTTTGCAAACGTACATAGCATATCCCTGTATATCGGGGGTGGGGATACCATGTCAAACTCCTCAACTTCTTCCGCCACTTGCTTGTCCTTCTTCTGGGACAGCGGGGGTGCCATGTCGCTAGAATCTGATAGAACAGGTATGCACTCTATGTCTCCTTGAAGTTCACCTGTCAAATTCATAAAGGAATCCCAAGATAAGAACGACATGATGATATAAAGCCAGTTACAGTTTAGCAATGAGTTTTAGCTGAGATATGCAAAGTTGTGTGACTGGTTTTACTGGGTCGCAGGGTGTAAGAATAAGCTCAGATGCGACCTTGCGACTTGGTCGCAGGGTCACTGGGTCGCAAATTTCAAAAACAGAGGAAAATGCGACTTCGCGACCTCGCGACCAAGTCGCTGGGTCGCAGATCTCGGAAAAATTTGGAAATGCGACCTTGCGACTAGGTCGCTGGGTCACAATTTTCGAAAACCCGAGGAGAATGCGACCTTGCGACCTTGCGACTAGGTGGCTGGGTCGCAGGTCGCGCTAGGGCTTGCCGAGGGGTTTTGCACGTGCGCGGCGTGAAGGTTTTCTCCCTCCTACTGAAAAATCATAAGCTAGCTGGGTCCAGGCATAGTTGAGGGATGGCTTTGGGAGCAAGGGACAAGGCCATGAGAGGTTCAACCAGAAGTGTGGTGAGTTTGGGCAGTTGTGATGAAGCAGGGTTAAACAAAACATTCAAAAACTGGAAAAGAAACATTATAGTTCATGCAGAGGGGAATTTAAAGGTCTGGGCAAGCATGAATTTGGCAAGAAATGTCTACAAAGGAAAAAGTAGGAGAGAAACGACAACTTACCCGGGAAAATCGCGCCAGTCGACCTGTCAGAGCCGTTTCTTTCTATTCGCCGATTGTGAGAAATGCGACCTGGCGACCTCCTTTATATAAAAGGTCGCACGTGCGGGCAATTAATGCGGGGTCACTAGGTCGCAAATTTCGTGATTTAGGGGATCCGCGACCTCGCGACCTTGCGACCTGGTGACCTGGGGTCGCAGGGTCGCAAGGTCGCGAGGTCGGCAAGGTTGCGAGGTCGCAGCTCCCTATTAAAATTTGCGATTTGCGACTTAGCGACCTCGCGACCCGGCGACCCGGGGTCGCGGTCGCAAGGTCGAGGTCGCAAGCTTTTAAAAGTTGGGCTTTGCAACTCCCCGTGACTCCGCGACCCATCGACCTTAGGGTCACGGGTCGCACAGGTCTAAAAAACGAATTCTCGCGACTTTGCGACTTCTTAGCCTTGTGGATTTTCACTTGGTTTTTCTCTACTTTCAAGGGGCTCCAATTTTTTTTTTTTTTTTAGTGGGATTTTTGGAGGGTGTTGTAGAAGCTACAAAAAATGGCGATTCACCGGACGAACTCGTAGTCTCTACCGATGGTTAGTCTTGCGGGGGAGGGAGGGGCTCCTCTCGCCGGGTCGTTTTCCTTTACCTTACAAACGCCTGATACCGCCTAGCCCTTTGGCACCTTGCCGGTTTGCTCAATCCGCCGTCCGTTCAGTGCCGTTTAAATCCGGGGGCGTTGGAGAACCTGTGCAAACCTTCGTGTTTGGTACGATTATTTTTCCCTCATCGTGTTGCTCCGCTGCCAGCGAACCTTTCGGTCCCGGCGGAGTCACTGCCTAAGAATCGTGAACGTTGCTCCACTGCCAGCGAGCCTGGTCAGTACCCCGGCGGAGTCATTACATCACCTCTCTGCGCAGGAAGCCTTTCTCAATCCTTTACCCTTTATTAGTGTGCTTTTGCACTTATTTTGAATGTGCCTGAGGCACTTATTTAGATGTGCTCGTGGCACTTATTTGAGATGGCGATTTAGCCTGGGTGGATGAGGGATCTCGACTTATTTTGCTTGCAGAGAGGTTGTTCCTGGTTTTGGTATGAGGACTTTGGTCTTTCCCAGATGCCCTGCAGTAGCATAGAGTATCTCTTTTCCCTTCTGGTTTGGTTACCACTACAACTCACTTTCTTTTGCAGACACCCTCTCAGACTGGCGAGGTAAGCTTCCCGCTTGATGACTTGAGCTGGGTCAAATGCTACTTTCAGGCACGGAGAACAAACAAGCTTTTTCCACCTTTGAGTTTATTGGGAAGGCTTTCCATCAGCATAGACCCTGTTGCAAGTGTGCCACTTGTGTGGCTCTAACAGATCCTTCCTTAAAATTTTATTTTATTTTTATTTTTATTTTTTTTATTATTTTTTTTTATTTTTATTTTTTTAAAACAAAGGCGAGACAAGAAGCTATGGTACAAGGATAATATAGCCCCTTAAGGGCTGCTAAGTAAAATAGTGTTTGAGTTCATGTCCGTTTACCGGGAGGACCTTGACTCGCCCCTCAAGGGTTTGCAATCTAAAGGTGTGGGATCCTAACTTTTCCTTAATTTGGAAAGGGCTTGTCCATAGTGCTTGGAACTTGGAATGCTTCCCCTTTTCTTCATGAGCTTTATCCCACTTAAGGACCAGGTCTCCTACCTCAAAATTTTTATTCCCTGCAGACTTTCTGTCAAACCATCTCTTGATTCGACTCTGGTGGATGGCAAACTTTTCCCTGGTTTTTTGCCTTTCTTCCTCCAATTTCAGCAAGGTGTCGATTCGAGTCTGCAAGGTAGGGCATGGGGTACCATGACATTCTTGGGACAACTAAAGGGCAGGGAGAGATAGATAAGGAGGAAGAACAGCTTATTTTCCATACACGAGAAAATATGGAGAGGTGCCTAGGGAGGACTTGGGAGTGATACGGTCAGCCCAAAGCGCATTGTGAAGGGCATTGTGCCAGTTGCGCTGGTGGGACAGCAGGGTCTTCTTAATGATACGGATAAGATTCTTATTAGTTGACTCAGCTAATCCATTTCCCTGGGGATAGTAATTTGCAGAATGTTTCAGAACAATACCATTTTCCAGCGCAAAATCATATAATTTAAAAGATGAGAAGTAAGTCGCATTATCGAAAACCAAAGAAGTTGGAACGCCAAACCTGGTGATGATGGAATGCGTGAGGAATTCTATTACCTCCTGATCATTGATTCGGCGTAAAGGTGTTGCTTCGACCCACCTAGTGAAATAATCAGTAGCTGTAAGGATATACCGGTGTTGTTTGGAAGAGTGAGGTGTGATTTCACCAATTACATCCAAACCCCACTGTTGGAAAGGCTCCTCCACTGCTACTGAGAGTAAGGGGGCGGCTGGCCGTGCTTCTCGGTTTGCGAACTTCTGGCACCGGATGCATTTTCGAACATATGCATGCGCATCTCTAAAAAGAGTAGGCCAATAGTATCCTGCACGCATTATCTTATAGGTGGTAGTATCTCCGGCAAAATGACCTCCAGCCGGTCCGTCATGCAGCTCGGTCAAGATTTTTTGCGCTTCGTCATGTTCCAAGCAGCGTAATAGGACCCCATCGTGATGTTTCTTGAACAACTTACCTCGGATCAATTGGTGAGATGCAGCTTTGAGTCTTATTTTGCGTTTCTGCCGGGCAGTTAGAGCAGGGTCCATGGTGCCTTGGGCCAAATATCTTGAAATGTCGGAATACCAAGAAGGGCTACTTTGCTGAGGCACATGGTCGCTCTGATACATGTCAATTTCTTGTTCCCAACATTCTTCTTCAATTCCATGGGAACTTGCAGCTTCCACGGCCATTTGGCATAAGCCCTGTCCTTTAATGGTGTGTGCCGGTTTAAATTCTAAATCGTATTCTTGCAAGCATGCCACCCAGTTGCCTCGCCTCTCGCCTAGCTCCTGCTGCACGAAAAGTGAGCGGACAGCTGGGTGTGGAACAAAAACCGTGACATGATTTTTCAAGATGTAGGGCCTAAAATGCTTGACCGCTTTGTAGACCGCATAGGCTTGCTTTTCGATTTCTGGGTAGTTCAACTCAGCTCCTTGTAAACTGGTGCTCATGAAAGAAATGGGCCGTTCATCGTTGTTGCCATCTTTCTGCGTAAGGACAGCCGCAAGTGAGGAATCTGAAGCAAAAGTATACAGGATAAAGCCTTTGCCAAAATCTGGACTTTGGAGGGAAGGAGCTTCAGCTATAGCCTGTTTGATTTTGTCGAAGGCATCCCTTTCCGGCAGATTCCATTGGAACATAGCATTCTTTTTAATCATTCCCTGCAGTGGTCTGACTATCTGGGCGAAATCCGAGACGAATTTACGGACAAAATTGATTTTCCCCAGGAAAGATTGCATTGCTTTCTTGTTGCTCGGGGGAGGAATCTGAGCAATGGCTTTCGCCCGTTCTGGATCAACTACAATTCATTTCTTGGTTATAATGTGGCCTAGCAGGTTTTCCTCTGCCACGGCGAAAACACTCTTTTTAGGGTTGAGCGATATCCCGTACCTTCTGCACCTCTCGAAGATTTGCTTGAGATGGCGTAAATGATCGCCCCTGCATTTTGAAAACACAGTGATGTCGTCCAAATAGACCACCACGCTCTACCCTATCAAACCCCGGAAAGCTATATCCATGGCTCGTTGGAAATTTTACCCCGCATTGATCAACCCAAAGGGCATGCGCCTGAAAGAAAAGGTTCCCCATTTGGTCCGGAAGGTGGTTTTCAATCTGTCCGATTCAGTTACCAGCACCTGGTTATAACCGGAGAAGCCATCTAATAGGGAGAACATTTCAGATCCAGACACAGCTTGTAATATCTGTTCCATGGGTGGCACCGGGTAGTTGTCTTTGTTTGAGGCCCGATTCAGATTATGGAAATCTACGCACAAGCGGATCTCGCCAGACTTCTTTCATACTGGTACCAAATTTGACACCCACGTGGAGTGACGAACTTTGAAAATAATGCGTGCATCCAAGAGCTTCTTAAGTTCTTTCAGAATCATTGGCTCCAAAGCCAGATGCACTTTTCTGAGTTTCTGTTGGAAGGGCTTAACGCCTTCCTTCACGGGTATCACGTGCTGAATGATCCGAGTATCGTACGTACGTAAATCGTCATACGTCCAAGAAAATACGTCTCGATACTTCCAGAATAATTGGGTGAAGGCCTGTGTCTCCTCATCACTACAGTCTTTGCCGAGGTTAACGAACTTTGGGTTCTCATCTGATCCCAAGTTCACTTGCCGATGTGCCAATATGGAACTTTGCACTTTGGTGTTCGGGGGCCCGCGGAATCGGCTTTGCAGATCAAAGAGATTTTCTAATGACACCACCCCCTTGGGCATGATGTTCTCTTTGCGTTCATCATGCTCTTTCTGCAAAGCATGCTCATGCTCCTCCTCGTCTATCGCCGCGTCCTTGAATACTTCAGCATTGAACATAAAGTCCAAGATCTGTTGATCATCGTTAAAAACACGTAGATTAGTAATGTTGTCTGGCACAGAGGGTCTATATATAACTTCAATAGAAAAACCGTCCCTCAAGGGGGTAAATCTAGCAGCAGCATTAGCCAGAGTATCAGCTGCTGCATTGTGCATTCTAAGAACAGATTTAATTCCAAATGCATCAAAAGCAGAAATCAATCGCCATACCTCTTGTTGATACGCCTTTAAATGCGGAGATAAACAGTGAATAGTGTTGCGTATCTGGCGAGTGATAATCTCGGAATCTCCAATGACCTTTAAGCATTTTACCTTCAAATCCACCGCCTTCTTAAGTCCGAGGATTAACGCCTCGTACTCGACAGTGTTGTTGGTGCACTGGAACTCTAGCCGGCATGAGATTAAGAATTTATTCTTGTGAGGGTCAAGCAATATGCAACCCGCACCAGCTCCATCATGGGTCTTGGAACCGTCATAATACAAGGTCCACATGTCACTTTCTGGCTCCTTCGGGGTAATAGGTTGTGGAGGGGTTTCTGCTGGTGGTGAGACAGGGGTAACTTGCTCCTCCGCGACAAGTGCTAGTTCAGATTGGACCTCGGGGCCTACGGAAGACTGAGGGGGTTGGTAACATCCGAATATGGCTTCCAGAAAACACATGCCAAGCTCCTCCTGGGCAAAGCTGATGGGTTCATTAACGGCATCCAAATCAGTCATGGTGTGTTTCATATATGGTTCACTTTCGACCTTGATTTTATTATTCCGCCCCTTGTAAGGAAGCCACAAGTGGGACCAGTCGGTGGCGAAATAGCCTTGCAACTTGCTGGACCAGTCCCTGCTAAGCAATAGGTCGTATGCTTCAGGGATGTCGACAACCACAATGTCAATGCATTGATGGACCCTAGAGTCTGACGACAGGTGGATGATGACATTGTTCAACTCTCCTATGGCTGGCACCTATGATCTGTTGAGTTGTATGATCTTTGCGTCAGTTTTCTCTGGGCGAATGTTCAGCTTCTTACAGACAGACATGGGCATGATGTTTGTAGAGGCACTAAAGTAGACTAGACAGTTGTGGACGTTGAAGTTAAAAATCTCGAAGGACAAAAGGAAAGGAGGCATGGATCCTATTGAGTTGGTATTGATGGCATTTACTATAGACTGTACATCTGGACCGGCTTACACAGACGTGTTGCTCACAGTTTTCGTAGCTAAAGTATTTGCGAAAGCCTTTAGAATGAGTTCTCTTTGGTTAGTAATGCGGGCAAGCTCGTAGAGAGAGATATTTTCTCTTGTTTTTTTCATATCCTCAACAATGTTATAGCTAGAATCTGGTTGAGGGCTAGGCTCGGTAGAGGGTTTTGGGGATTCTGTTGGGAGCTTGCCCTTTTGACTTGCTTGGGTAATGTTGTTGGCTGGCTTCTCCAGAGCAGATTGTTTTTCGTTCCCTGGGGGCAGAATTTTCCTTAGGAAAGCCCTTTTCTTGTCTTCATAAGATTGCTCGGGAACAGGTCCTTTGCTCCTTAGACTATAATTCCGTACGGGCTGATCTTTGGGATTGTCTGCCATGTTGATATCAATGGAGGTAAGGCTGTCCCCACCTCGGATTATGTCAAAAGCAAGGACAGAGGATCCTGGTTCTTCGTTCGAGGGCAGATCCTCATCGTGATCTGAAACATCATCCTCCGTCACATCCCCTGGGGTTTGGTCATCTAAAAGCTGATTAACTACTGCTGTCATGCTGCCAATCCATTGAGGGCACGTTTTTTCAGAGTGGGCAGCTTGGTGGAAAGAACATAAGTTATCTTTCCCTATTTCTTCCACATTGAGAGCAGTATTCGGGTTAGACGGAGGTCTGTTAGTGTTGAGATTAATTTTTCTGAAAAAGGGTTTGGGTGGTTTAGTGCTAGTTGTGGATTCTGTGCCCTTTCTCCTTAGGTCAGTGACTTCATTCGTTAAGAGCTTGAGGGTTTTTGCCATGCTTTCAAAATCAAACGCATCTTTATCCCTATCGGTGGTCTTAGGAGTGGAGGACTGACCCCTTTTTGTGTTAGGCTTGTGATCATCTCTCCCTTCGTGATCGATGGCTCCTATCGAAAGCATGTCTTTCTCTACCGTGAGAGCAGCCTCATAATTAGCCGCAAGGGTAGTGCGGGCTTCACGTTTGACGAAAATGGCGATGTCCCTAGGGAGAGCCTTGGTATAGTAGTCAATGGTGATTGAGTCATCCAACGCCAGGTTTGGGGGAAACTTCTGCAGTATGGTAGCGAAGCGCTGGTTGAAGTCCTTAACCTTCTCCTTTTTATGACACTTGATGGTGCTCAATTCCATGAGAAGCATGGAAGGAGTTTTATCTTCTGAAAACTTCTGCAGGAATACGCGACGGAATTGGTCCCATGAAGTGATAGAGGCACTGGGGAGAGAGCGGTACCATGTGGCCGCTTTGTTTTCGAGAGTATGGGGAAACAGTTGACATGCGACATCATCAGACTGGACTCTCATGATTTGCAGAGACAAATAGAAGCTGCTTATATGATCTTCAGCTAAGGTGCCTTTCTCAGGATCAAACTTGGGGAGGTGTTTCTCCGGATGCCTAGGCAGATCGTGGAGTGGGCCCAAAAGATTTAATGGGGACTGAGCCATCCAGGCTAGGGGTTGCACTCTCCTAGCCCGCTGGTGGTGCCTAAACTCAGGCTCAGATTCACCTCCCGAACCTGAGACCGATGCTTCTGACTCATGACGAGAGTGTTCGTCTTGATGTCTCTCACGGTAAAGAAAGTCTCTAAGATATCCCAAGTTGTGGACAGGAGGCCTAATTGGGTTTGGGTGACGGTTGCGGGCTTGGTTTCCTTGGCCTCGGCCTCTATCTCCTCTACCTCCAGCCCCTCGGCCTCTATTTCCTTCACCTTCATTTTTGCGAGCTCTATTTCTTCCGCCTTCATTTCCTCGGCCTCTGTCTTCTTCACCCTCCTCAGGTGTGGGGCGTGCCTGGTTGTTGTTTTGCCGGGTCTGGTTAGGCTGGGAGTCGAGGAAAGGTTCGGTGTCGGCAAATTCCTCGCCCTCTTAGAGAATCGGGTCGTTCTCCTCAACAGAAGTGCCGAGGTCTTCCAGCATGAGATTCACGAGCTGGGGTATGGTACTCACCAGGGCACCATTACGAGTGATGTTCTCAGCAGGGGTTCTAGTGTGGGCTAGGAATTCCATGATTGGGGTAAATCGTAAGTCTCTGATGAGATTGCGGGCAGCTGGGCGCAAGGCTCTCAACTGCGCTCTGGTGATTTCGTAATATCGAGTCTCCCCCCCTGGGATATCTTCCAGAGGAGGAGGGATAGGTTCATTGTTTATGACCTCCCCGTGGAGAGTTTGTGATGGAAAGTTGGTTGTATGCTGGGAGGCTGCCATCAGGCCCTCCTTCTAGCGCCAAATCTGTTGACGGGAAAATTTGTCTGGCCAACAGTAGGGGATCTCCCCGGTAGAAAGTCCCAATTAGACCTTGAACCGTTTGGAGTAGGGATCTCATCCGGGGTGTGGGTCCGACTACCGCTTAAGACGCCTTCCCTTCGGTCTCAAAAGAACCTGATTGAACCTGTGGACATACACTTCTTCACATGATACAGAATACAGGATTGATGCATTAAACACAAATCAAACACTATGCGTAGCAGGATCATAAATAAATCATGTACACCTCAGGAGATGTCATTAGCAACACATCTTTGGGGGTAATGCTTATAAGGTAGTCTGACCACAAAAGAAATAGTTCTTTATGGTGAGATATCCCTTTACTTTCTAAAAGATAAAACGAAATGCTAACAAAATAGTTCATTAACATTCATTAATAGAGCAGATGATAAATTGAACATCATTGATACAACACAGATAGCCATGACGCATAAATGATGACATGAAGAGTGCAGCTTCATTAATCATAGGATGTTCTGAAACTATACAAGGAATACACATAGTGTTCGCACAACAAAACACATCATACCCATAGGGTGTTTTAACAAGAATCTGTATTCATATGCACAAGAGTATAATCTTTCAATACAATGCCATGTAGCTCTTGAGTTTCCCAAAAAAGAAAATCCCCTTTCACTTTCCCCGTAGGGAGTTTTATAGCACAGAACTTTCCCTTTGGGCTTCCTGAATCTTCGCCTGCTCACGGCGAGTTGCTCACACCGGGAGAAGATGCGACCCGCAACCCGGCCAAGGAATGCGACTTGCGACCGCCGCACCGTGCGACCTCGCGACCGCGTGAGTGCGACTTCGCGACCTTGTGATACCGGGTGCTATGGAGGTGGTCGTGTGATGTAGAGATCGTGAGCATCAATCCGCTTTTCTTTTAGTGAAGTTCTCTTCGCTGTGTCCGCATTCCCCGTCGCTATAGGAGAGACTAGAGGAACTTCCTCCTTCAACCGATGCATGCATTCCGCAGCATTAGGATCGCAGTTCTCTTTTGGGAAATCTAGTTCGAAAGGGAGGCAAGCTTGGTATAAACCCGCACCGGCGTACAGCACTGACTCCGCATTTTCTTTTTGTGATGCCGCGACTTCCGAAGGCAGTTGTACTGTTTGATAGGCTGCAAGAATGACCGTATTTCTTGGTCTACTTGTTCCCGTGTCTTACTTTCATCCAATGCCCCTAGCCGAAGGAATGTGGTGCAAAGTGTGCATTGAGTCTATGCCGCCGATCGTGTGTTCGTATGAAGACATCACCTTGTCCAACTTTGGGAGAGCTGGTCCTCGGATTTCATCTTCATCCGGATTTGACCCTGAATCTTGAAGGCGCATGAATCCAATCCTTCTAGGCAAATGCTTGGGAACTTGAGGGTATCAGACCGTCCAAGCCCATCATTTTATCTAGAGCCACCCAGGCTCCTTTTTTAGTCGCCTGCGTTTCCGCTTGGTTTCCTTGCTCTTGCCCCTACCAACTAGAAACCGTTTGTTTGATGGTGAACATTTCTCCATACACCTGCCTCATGGTTGCTTCTAACACTTCACACTCTTTTAAAATGGCTAGTGGGACTTCATTTACTGGGGGAGTCTGGTTTCGGAGTTGTTGAAATTCTGCTCTCAACTCTGATTTCTCCTGTTCTTCTCTTTTCTCGCGCTGCTCGGCTGCTTGCAGTCTATTTTGCAGAGAGACTATTTCTCTACTCATTCTAGTTACGTTCTCTTCCGTGGCTGCAGCGAAAGCAGTGCCTGCCGATGCTATCATCACAGGATTAGTCTTGGTATCAAGGACTATGTCTTTACCTGTTGCCACTATGGATTTGGCAGATGGGCTTTGCGCCAGAGATCTTCTTTTCTCTTGCCTGATTTTGAAAGAGAATTGATCGAATGTAAGTCTGGTGACGTCGAATACTTCCTCTTCTTGCCCCTGGGGGGAACTAACATCAGAGAGCTTGGTACTGCCCAGAGGTATTTCGAGGGGAATCGTCTCGATGTCTTCTATCATTTCATCCTCCTTTTCTTCTCTATTCTTTTCCTCTTCTTCCTTTCACCGGCGTTCAATTTCTGCTGCTGCTTCTATTTTGGCCTTCCTCTGGCGTTCAGCTGCAGCAGCCTATTCAGCCTTCTTTTGGCGCTCAGCTTCTGCTTTGTCCAGCTCTGCCTTGAGTGCCCGTTCTGCTGCGGCCCGTGCCTCCTTTTCCTCTTTTTCTTTCCTGGCCTCCTTGGCCTGTTTCTTCTTCTGTGTTGCCTTCGAACTCTTCTGGCGTTCTTCCTCATCCTCCTTTATCTTCTTTTCTCTTTCTTGCTGGGATTTTGCTTCTGCTTCTTTATGTTGGATAGATGTAGTAAGCCTTGTGCTGGTCCGAGAATTCTTGGGTAAAGAGGAAGAGGCACCTCCCAACTGACGACTTCTATCTTCCAGGCTCTGATCATCCGGATCCTCTTGGCCCAAGTCTACCTCTGGAGCAAATTTTCTCTCAACGTTGTACCAGTTCCTTCTTTCGTCTTCTGCCGGGCGCTCAATATGCTGATAAGTCCACTTGAATTTAGCTTTCTTGTAGTGTTCAGGAACTATTCTCTCCGGGTCATATGTTCGGTGTTCTAGCGCCCCAAGTTGATAGCTTTTCATCTCTTCTCCCTCCGTTGCTACTTCTTTGAAGTCTTTAACTGTGCACGCGCCGATGGTGAGGGGTAGCGTGGGCCACAGCTTCTTCTTGCCTTTAGACAAGACGCTGGAGAAGCCTTGAGACATTTGAAAGCATACCTCCTGAATGAGCATTTTGTTTGTAACAAATCGAGGCATAGCATGTGATGCCCTGAAAGATCCAAAGACTCGTATGAAAGTATATCCGGCGAAAGGGAACCAATGTGCCACTTGGCCTAGAGTCTCTCTGGCTCACCAAGACATGCAGGGGGCTTCTTGGCCAAATAGTCTTCTATATAGAGCGGGGATAAATACTTGGGAGATCTGCTCTATATCCTGTTTATACCTGGACTCCCAAAACACCTTGATTTGCAGATGAATTGCACGAGTCTGCGCGGAATCCCAGTTGTGTGCCCACCCCTCAAAGTGTAACCTTGCGCAGACAGCATCCAGTAGGTAAGAGGCCATGTAAAATTCAGAAGGCATGCCATCATTTGGGGCCAATGCCGCAGATAAGTTTGTCTGCATCGAAGTCATCAATATGCCAGCCTAGTTGAAACGGGTGCCATGTGTCGTTACATGCTCCATGATAGTAGCCCAACTGCCGCTGAAAGTGGAGCAATCAGAGCACCCGTAAAGTCTGTAAAGCATGGCGGAAACTAATTTATAAACCTTTCTCAGGCTAGCCACTGGATACTCTTGGTCTTTCTTGACTTTAAATTTCTCGGGCTCCTCCCACCATTGTCTAATAGTATCAACTACAGGAACTGCGTGAGAAATAGCCCATTCTGGTGTGAAGTACTCTTCTGGGCGCGGCAACGAGTAATAAAGGTGCGCATCCAAGCCTACGAGCGTAGCAAACGCCCGGCCTTCACTGTCTCGGATCACGAACTTCTTGGGATCCGTTTTCTGTATGATCTATTCTATGACCTCTGGGCATGGAAATATGGCTGGATGCGCCCCTACAAGATGTAGTTTGGACCTTTTGACTGCCAAGTATATTTCCCGGTCTGGGAGATCTTCTGGGAATTCCTCTTCCGGTATGGCGAACTCATGATACACTTGGTACCATCGCATACTGTCTTCTTTTGCAAACGTGCATAGCGTATCCCTGTATATCGGGGGTGGGGATACCATGTCAAACTCCTCAACTTCTTCCACCACTTGCTTGTCCTTCTTCCGGGACAGCGGGGGTGCCATGTCGCTAGAATCTGATAGAACAGGTATGCACTCTATGTCTCCTTGAAGTTCACCTGTCAAATTCATAAAGGAATCCCAAGATAAGAATGACATGATGATATAAAGCCAATTACAGTTTAGCAATGAATTTTAGCTAAGATATGCAAAGTTGTGTGACTGGTTTTACTGGGTCGCGGGGTGTAAGAATAAGCTCAGATGAGACCTCGCGACCAGGTCGCTGGGTCGCTGGGTCGCAAATTTCAAAAACAGAGGAAAACGCGACTTTGCGACCTCGCGACCAGGTCTTTGGGTCGCTGGGTCGCAGATCTCTGAAAAAAATGGAAATGCGACCTTGCGACCTTGCGACTAGGTCGCTGGGTCGCAGGTCGCGCTAGGGCTTGCCGAGGGGTTTTGCATGCGCGCGGCGTGAAGTTTTTCTCCCTCCTACTGAAAATTATAAGCTAGCTGGGTCCAAGCAGAGTTGAGGGATGGCTTTGGGAGCAAGGGACAAGGCCATGAGAGGTTGAACCAGAAGTGTGGTGAGTTTGGGCAGTTGTGATGAAGCAGGGTTAAACAAAATATTCAAAAACTGGAAAAGAAACATTATACTTCATGCAGAGGGGAATTTAAAGGTCTGGGAAAGCATGAATTTGGCAAGAAATGTCTACAAAGGAAAAAGTAGGAGAGAAACGGCAACTTACCCGGGAAAATCGTGCCAGTCGACCTGTCAGAGCCGTTTCTTTCTATTCGCTGATTGTGAGAAATGCGACCTGGCGACCTCCTTTATATAAAAGGTCACATGTGCGGGCAATTAATGCGGGGTCGCTAGGTCGCAAGTTTTGTGATTTAGGGGATCCACGACCTCGCGACCTTGCGACCTGGCGACCTGGGGTCGCAAGGTCGCGAGATCGCAGTTTTCATTAAAATTTGCGATTTGCAACTTCGCGACCTTGCAACCTGGCGACCTGGGGTCGCGGGGTCGCAAGGTCGCTAGGTCGCAGTTTTCTTTAAAAGTTGGGCTTTGCGACTCAGCGACCCTGCGACCTTGTGACCCTTAGGTCGCGGGGTCGCAAGGTCGCAAGGTCGCAATTTTCTAAAAAAACGAATTCTGCGACTTTGCGACTTAACCTTATTGATTTTCACTTGGTTTTTCTCTACTTTCAAGGGGCTCCAAAAAAATTTTAAGTGGGATTTTTGGAGGGTGTTGTAGAAGCTACAATAGAGAATTAGACTTGAGATATCTAAGAATTAATTAAGGGGCCTAAGTTAGATTTTAGTTTCAAGATTTTAGGGATAAATCTAGATTGTAGGATTTGTTGAGATATTTGAGGTTTTGTTGAGTTATTAAAGGGATGTGAACCAAAATTGGTTCAATTCAATTTGTATAAATTAATGAGCCTCAAAGGCCAAATAGATCAGAGAAAAAAGAGAGTGATTAGAAGTGAGGTTTGGATAGCAGAGCTTGTAAGCCTACGGGCTTTTGTAAAAGGGCCATTGATTTGAATATCTGGCCATGAACAGAAAATTATTTGTAATTTTTTGTTTTTATATACATATGGGGATTTTGACTTTTGAGCCATATGAGCGTTGTTGAATTCGTTTGTGTGAATATGTTTGATTTAATAAGTATATGAGAAGAGAATTGATTTCTAATTAACATCGATTCATGCTTTAAAGTGAATTAAATCTGCATTGGTTGAAAAAACACAAGCAAAGGGGTCGATCATCCTGAAAGTGGATTGAATCGAAGTTTAGTTCAAATTGATACTTTCATATCGTCTCTGAAGAAATCAATTTCACTGTTGCATAGCACATTGGTTGAATTGCAGATTGTATAGAATATATACAGCGCTGAAGAGTTGTATTCTCAAGTGAGAAAGCATATGAGAAAACGTTAATGGGACGCTGTACACATTTATTGTTAATGGCCCAACGATGTTACATGGAACCGATTTATTATAGTTTGAGGTTGAAGTGTTTTGACAAGCGAATCCAAGGGGATTTGTGAAGTGAATGACGACAAAAGATGGACGCGAAGATTGTTAATTCTCTATGCAAATTGTAGTAAAAGAGTACCAAGGATGAAAGAAAACTTTCAAAGAGAATGTATTGCTGAAAGATGCAGAATTCACTCATGGAAGGATCACAATGGAGCTGTGAAGCGAACAACCAATCGAAGGATAATTTAATGGGCCAGATGAATAATTAATGTGGGACGTGGGTAACTTATGATTGAATGTTATTTGGATTTTTAATAATATCTGAGTTTATGGAATGCAGATCGAAGATAGTGCGCCTAGCATGTAGTGGAACCTTGGCAATGAATAATGGCGCAGCCTCTTCAGAATCGTGAAGAGTTTGACTTGCAAATAGGATGAAGGAGTAATAAAGCGAAGCGTTGAGGAGTTGAACGCAGAGCAAGAGTGGAGGATGCAAGCTGTCCGATGAAATTGATGGACTTGGTAAGTTGAAATGTTGTGGTTCCCCATGTTCTTACCTGTTGAAAATGTTGGCATGTGGATTTCATCCAAAGTTTGCGCGTAATGGTTAAATAATGTATTTAACTGTTAAAAAGTTTCAATATTTGATATATGAAATTGAATTTTGGATATGCGTTGGGCGCCAGCCGGTGAATGGGTGTTTGCGTCCAAAGATCGAAGGACATGTAATTTTGTGTGGGGACAACTTTATTTTAAATGGTTTGCCGTGAGAGTTGGTTGATAATGGAATGTATAATTCCATATGGTTTGGTTTGATTAACCAATGTCAAAGCTGTTAAAAGGCAAGGGCGCACATAAATAATGGAACCAAAGTTGATTTGTTAAATCTTTGGTATTTGGGCAAATTATAAACGTTGTTCATAAAGGTCGAAGGTTTTATGAAGCATGGGTTTTAACCATAGAGTTGCCATAAGTGAAGAAAAGGAAAACTCCCACATACAGTGGTTGATTATTAATGGTTTTATAACCATAATGAGGGATTTAAAAAGAAGCTTCCACAAATGATAGTTGTTGAATTTTCCCAGACTTAGAGTTTTATTTGGGCAGTTATTGAGATGCATTTTTATATGCATAAGATAGGTGGATTCTGGGTTTTGCAGGGTTTTCCAGCATCAGTCTAGTTACAAGTTATAATCCTTAGTGATTGGTTCTTTCTAGAGTTATTTGTTGGCATAGGTTAGAATGGGCTCTACTCCTGCATTTCCCATGCTTTCATCTCTAAGTATTATGATCCTATATTCGATAATTAAATGTTCAAATTAGAATACATATAGTTCCATTGCCTAGGAGGTGCTAAAATGATTGGAGCATAGTTTTTTTCACAAGTTTTCTCTATGATCTTAGTTGCAGGGAAGTTAGAGGGCGGGGAAAGACGGTAAGACATGAGTGAAGAGCCACACATCCGCTTTGGTTTAGGGTGGCTCCAAAGTCTAGTTGTCTCTAATTGATTTTCTAGTTTTTTTTTATATGCATAGAATTAAAGGTAGGATCCAAAGCTTCATTTTTATTTCTTTTTATTTTCAAGTGTGTTTTCCTTTAGATTGATTCATGAAAAGAAAAGAAGCCTAACCTGTGTGGAAATATAACTTGGGGACAACATGGTCTTAGCAGCATGGTGGTGCTTTGAGTACATGTTTGGTTTCTTTTCCTTTTTTTTTTTTAAATGTGTTTCCTTCTTATTTATTTAGGATTTTTAATAATAATTTCAACACTAATCCATGTGGATTATAGGGATTAACAACCAACAAAGTAGTATTTAATTAGGATGATCAAGAGTTTGGAAGAACTCTCTCAAATCCTAGCAGCAACCGAGATCTCTGCATCTTAGGAAGAACAAATCTTGACAGTGGCCAAAAAATTACATGCCTTCCCAGAATCGATAGAAGAAAAAAAACTCCATGAATCACATCCACAAGAAGATCTCCACCCATGCAAACTTGTCGATGAAACCAAAGAATCATGGACCACATCCAATGGACAACAACCATTAGAACCTTAGATTGAAGGATTTTCAACATGCCTATCTACAGATCCTATGAGCACAAAAGAGGATAATCATCTAATGTTAGAAGATTTGCATGGCACGATAAAGGAGGATATGCTAAGTGAGCCAAATAACAAGGTAAACCAAGAGCATTTTGATTTTGTTGAAATTTGGTTTCAAGAAATTATAAGGCCACACCACTCCTTCATTCTTCCTTATTGACATCATCTTTAAAAAAATGGTTCTTCATACTCAGGTATGTATTGAAGATTATCTTCTAAAATTGAGTATGAATACATTTTTATATTTGTTATGCACATGGTTACATTGGAAATACTCCTATACTTGAGGAGAGGAATTTATTTTTCTCAAGTAGAGTAGGATAATAAATAAATATTGCATATAGTAGTTAGTTTAGTTATAAAATATAGTGCAAAATATTTTTCATTTGTTTTGTATAAGTGGGGATGTTAATGACTAAAAAGTAATTAGTTGAAAATGGGAGATCTATGTTCCTATTTCATATTTCTGTTGGGGTCTCTTTTAGCCACATATTATTTTAATGAAATTTCCATTCAGTCTTATTTCCAACTCCAACATGGTTCAAATATTACTTTGCTTTCCCACTTATTATTTCTTTATGATAGTTAGATTTGTTTCTATTTTTTATTTTCAATAAATTAAGATATGACCATTATTGAATCTTATTTGAAGTTGGAAATGATTGCATTGCAACATTCTCTAGTATTGCATACCAATTGTTTAGTACCATATTTCATCTAACAAGTATTCCCAATCCTGGTAACAAATTTCTTTTTTTCAAGACATAGTAGGATTCAAGGATATTTTTCATTTGGGATACTTAAATACTGGAAGAATATTTTCAAAATCGGAGAAGCCATCTTCATGAACAAAATGGAACACTTAGGGGAGTAAGTGATGATATCTTTCCTTCTTCCTTAAGTTTTTAAAAACTATGCATTCATGCTTTATCATTACTTATATGTTTTACGATCGCTATTTCACAAGGATGATCGAATAAGTAATTCTTTTCATAAAATTTGAATTAAATGATAATTCAAAACTATTCATAGATTCTATACCTTTTTTTTTTGAAATTTCATTTCTCTTATTCATATATATTTAAGATGATCAATATAAAAAAGTTGCTCAAACTATAGTTACCAATGCATACTGAGGGGATTAAAACAAAGTTAAAAGGTCCATACAATGATACCGATGGAAAAGAAACTTGAATACTATAACCATAACACCAAATCATGATATCTGAGCAACTTTACTAAGACTTGCAAGAGAATTGATGAAGTCATGGTTTATAGTGGACTAATATTATAAAGGAGAAATCATACATGGAAACTATGATTAGTAGGACTTTAGGAGTCTTTTGGTTATTCTTTGGGAGCCTCATCCACCTCACATTAAAATGACTCATTCATGCTATGTCCTTTGAGTATCTATAAGTACCATATGCACCTAAGACATTATATAGATAATCAAAGTCACTCTAAAAGGTATCATCCTATGCCTTTAAGGGGAAATATGAAGCCACTCCCCCATCTACCAATTGCAAAAGAAATGTCAATAATATAAACCTAAAATGGTAGGAAACATGGGACTAGATCCTTCAATGTAAAATAGGTTTAAGAGGTTAACCGATCGAGGCTATGGGTGCCTGCTGGCAGTGGGTATTGACCTGTGATATCACTAGGAAAACCCATCAGGGCTATGGACACTCGCGGGAAATGGGGAATTCTGCCTAAATAAGTTTCAACCAAACCAAGGCTTTTGTCTACACTTATGATGCTTACTCTATAGTGTTACAATCAAAAGGAAGCATGTGTGGATGAAGTCAAGGGTAAAAACGAAATCCATAAATTTGTTGCTAAATAATGGCTTTAAGGAAACCTTGAGTCCTCTATCATTGGTTTTTCATACTATACCTAATATTTAATTACCTTAGAAGTGGGACTTATGATCACATATAATTAATAAAACACAACTACGAAACTTATCTGTAATACTTGGATGACTATGAGACTTTGGGATTTGGTTAGTAATAACTAATTTTTCATTGGTTCATCATTTGTTGTCATCATAAAAAGTCTCCTACCTACAAAGAAGGATAGCCCCGTAAATTTATAAAAGGTTTCTTTTTTCTTGAGCAAAAAACTATTAAAGATTGATGAAATCATATGTAATGAGTGATTTGAAATTTCTTCTATGCTTGGTTTTAGATTTGCATCATTTTAATAAATATGAGAGGAATTATTATTTTTCATGATTCATCTCATTAGTTCCATTATTTTTGTTTTCAGGCTCCTTTGTACTGGAGCCATTTCAGTAGCCCTCCTCACTTCTTCAGTACCTCACCTTGTTTGCATGAGGACATGCAAAACCTCAGGCATGAGGGAGTGGTTGTTGGTACCTTTTCAACATCTTCATTTCATTCGATTCAAATTCCTTCAATAGATAAAATCAACACTAATCAATGCTAGCTCTTCCAGACTCTCAACCTTACTTTGTTTCATCTTAAACTTCATACAACTACCATTGCAACTTGCAGTACAAATAAAAGTCTGAAAGGTATACTTGAGGTAAAACATGTTTAAAGGTTCTTTAGCTCATTAAAATTTAAGGAATATTGATGATTAAACACTTCCTATTTCTTCACCTTTCTTAAACCATCATTAAACCCTCATTTCCAAATCCATTAATGCATATTCTAGTAAGACCATAAGAATGATTGTTGTAAATGAATATCTAGAGTGTATTCTCCTTGTACATCATAAAAAATTCACAAAATCATCATCTAAATGCTCTCAATTGGAGGATGAATTAAGTTTTGTTTATCTAAGAAAATAACCGCAAAGTGAATAATGGTCTTACAAAGTTTCCAAGTCGACATTCATACAACCATTATCTTCCTAATCACCTCATATCATCCATCATCCCTTCCTAGTCCATATTTTGTTTGCACAAGGGCATGCAAAGTGTTAGGCATGGGGGAATGTTGGGACCTAGATGTGTTATTGTATTGGCTATCCAAACCTTTCATTTACAAGCCATATTCATACCTTCATAACATATTCCATAACTATTATATTACCAATTTTTACTAAATGCATTCATTTTACCTCGTGGTTAATTATTAACGATTTATTGTATTTTTAATGATTAAATGAATTTTTTAATAGGGAAGTTTACTAATGTGGTTATGTGTCCAAGAATTATGTTCCACTACGAAAATTTCTACCTCTGTATGAGTTCAACAGTTCGGTACTTAATTATGTACTTGCACGAATGGAGAGAAAAAAGTCAAAATTATAAAATATGTTTGTCTTTCTCAAATCATGGAAATTAGGTGCTACATGGGCTTAATATGATGGTACATGGCTTGGAATATACACATCTCAAACATGTGGTATCCTAGCACATGATTTAAGCTACAACAAAAAATAGGTAACAATTTTGAAACTGCCATGTTTTCCCTCAATTTCTGTGAATATGTTGGCGAATCTCAAGAATCTGGAAAATCAATTTTTGAAAAAAATATCAATTTACTTGTATCTTAAACCATTTCCAAAAATTCAATAGAGTTGCAAAGTTAAACAAGTTCTTCGAAGAAATTTTGTACAAAATTTATGCAAAACCTAGATTGGCTAAAGTATCTAAACATTCATCTTTGGGCACGATTTACGAGGCCATGGAAGTGAATTAGGAAATTACAAGAGATTTTTTGTTGATAATATGAAAAATTAGGCTCCATTGAAACATGTCCTCAAAATACATCAGGGCCGAGAAGATATGGCTAGTTATTTAACATCAATTTGTATAAAATTACAAAAAAAATCAGATTTTGTATAAAATTGTAAATTCATTTTTTGAGTTTAGGGGATTGGATATTATCCTTCCTCAATAGATTTTATGTATAAATAAAACCTTAAAGTAGGAGAGAACGGAAAGAAGAATTTTATCATAATTTTGAGCTGATCTTTTGTAATAAGTTTGAACTTTTGTTTGTACGTTGAAGTTGAGATGCTTGTAATGAAGATTTAATTGTTGAAGCTTTGCACATTATTTGATCTAAGCCTCTAGTAACGTTTCGAGGCCGGGAAGGGCTCCTTGACTCATGTAACATCCTGATTTTATTTTTAGAGTAGTGTAATATTAATAAAATATTTAGTTTTCTTAATTGCAGATTTTGTTTACTGTTTTATTCCATTTTTTAGTGTTTCTTAATTCACTTTCTCTGTTTTCATAATTGTTAATAGAACATGTTATGATTAAATTAAAATTGTTTTTTCTCAGGCTTAAGAGTCAAACAAATTTGAAATTGGTTTCTTAACACGTTTTAATATTTAGAATTTCAATCGACAAAATTTCCGTACGTATTCTATGCTTATTTAAAATTTCAATTTCCAGCCTTTCTGTACTTAATTCAGTGCTAGGTTTTGTACTAGAATAAGGTATTAAAAAAGAAGTAATTTGCAATTTAGGATTATTTAATTGATTGGAGTTTTTCATCTACTTGGTAAAAGATTCCCACAACGAAAAAGAACCTACAATATATTTATATTGCCTTGTTTTCTTTACTTGCCTCACACACTTTTTCTTATAGTTGCCGACATTTAATTTTCTGCAGCATATTTAATGGGTTTTCACCACTATAGCATTAAAACCACCGAAGTCTCAAGACCTAATAAGCTACATATATAAAACCACATGAACATTGTTACTGAAATATTGTTGTTCAAACCTGATAAGCATTAGAGTCCCATAGTCCACTGACAAGTTATAATCCTTAGTGATTGGTTCTTTCTAGAGTTAGTTGGTAGCATAGGTTAGAATAAGCTCTAATCCTACATTTCATGTGCTTGCATCTCTAAGTCTTACGATCCCAGAATCGATAATTAAATGTTGGAATTAAAATACATATAATTCCACCAAAATGGATCCAACCTTTGTCGAGGAGGCTTTTAATGATTTTTTTGGATCAGAACTTAGAGAAACGTGCAGAGCTTTCATTGCTCCTCATTGAAGAATCACTTGAGAATTATTAAAAATACAATTATTTCTAGCAAGTCAAACTTTCCAACAAATAAGATGAAGCTAATAGTGTTAAAATAGCATAAAAAATAAAAATACTAATAGAATTGGATAACAACTAAGTAAACTCATTAATTTTTATTACAAATTAAAAAAAAATTACAATGTGAATTAGTGAGTCACATTGCAAATATGTTTACGAAAGTATTATTTTCTTGTGATCCACTTTATGATTTAACCATTATTTTTTCTATGATATGTTCATAACTATTGTTCTTCTAGGATTAAAGTGGACATAACACAAGGAAAAATAAAAGAAGATCAAATATATCAACGATTTGGAAAGCCATTTTGGATTCTTTCAATATTGTGGAATCTGGGCTTACTTAGCGAATTGATACAAGCGAGCAGGTTCGTATTAGGATATATTCTTGGTCTGGAAGTGGGAATAGGTATATCCTTCCCCATGATTTAGTAAAATTCCTAAATGAGCATGGTAGAATATCAATAAATCAAATATCATACCCACATAATTTTTCCATTTGGGGACAAGGTTGGTTAACTGCACACGCTTTAAATTTTCCGAATCACTGGCATCAAGGCTGGAAGGATTATACAAGAGATTTGTCACATACTTATGTTAGACAGAAAAATCGAGAGGATGAACTTGTATGGGTCCATTAAAAAAGAAGTCAATACAATCCAAAGGAGGTATATTTAGTTGCTTATGCCCACAAAAAACCAGAAGATACATCTTGGTGGTGGAATATCATCTAGAAGCTGAAGAGTCCATCAAAATTATTAAATTAGTGCATACTATCAACAAAATACCCACAGGGGATAATATTAGAAAAAGAGAATTTCAGGGTCTGTCATGGTGTGCTTTATGCAACTATGCAGAGGAAACAATTGATCATATTTTTCTACAGTGTGTAGGTACAAATAAGATATGGAATATGATATACCAATCATTAAGCATTCAATACAGATGGCATGGCATATTTGTCATAGAGTCATGGTAGGGATGGTATCATGAGGTAAGTTATAAAAAACTCAGGAACATTATGATTCTTATTTGTTGGGCCATTTGGATTAGCAGAAATAGAAAAATATTTGAAAATAAAATTTTTATGCCAGAGATACTAGGGGCATAGGCGCTTGCTATATATGATATAATCCCAGAGGAGGACCAGTTTTTCCCCACTAGTAACATATCCATTGAAAATACAAACCATTAAGAGACTTGGGCCTATTTTGATGGCTCTGCTCAACAAGGTAGATGTGGAGGAGGTGATGTTATTTATCTAAACCACGATCATTACTATAAGATGAAATTTGGTCTTAGCACTAAAAAAAATTAATAATGTTGAATTATATAATTTGAAACTCACTCTTCTCTTTTTCTTAGAAAATGGTTGTCAACAACAAGTATTCGGTGACTCTAAATTATTATTGATTGGTTCAATCAAACATCACATTTCATGCACACACTCAAAAATATGTTGGATGATACATTTATGATTAAATCACAATTTTCTTATATTTCCTATCTACATATATATAGGGAGAGGAACACAATATCTGATCAAATTTTCAAAGAAGGATCACAATAGGACTATGGTACCATGATGATCATAGAACACATTGGAGCAGAACATTTTCAATTTTATCATTGTCCTTATATAGTCGAAGACATGGTTTAATAGTGGATTATGCAATTTTGATAGAGATAACAACATATAAATTTCATGTTTAGCTCGGACCTATGGCATATTTTGATCGATACTTATGGGTTTTTTTGATGTATATGTAGCTAGATAGTTTTTATATACAATTGTTTAGATTAACAATGATGATCTGTTGAGATATCTACAGATAGTTTTGGATATGCTTATCTACATATCTTATATGTAATTTTCAGTATGAATTAATGAAAATTAGAAATTTTCCTTTAGGAAAAAAACAAAACAAAATCTTATTAACCATTAATTAATTAAAATGTAACTTAATAATTTTTATAATATTTAAATTAATTTTATAATAAATATTATTAATTAAAAAGTTCAAAATTAATAATATTGTTAGTTAGCAAGTTTAAAATTTTATTATTAGAATTAAATAACTTTATTCATAAACAAATACAATGGGATAATTCATTAATAATTAAGTGAAAATTAATTCAAACCATATTTATTTATTTAATATATATTAAAAATAGTTAGACACTTAAAAAATTGATTTTAAAAAATAAATTAAACTATAATAAAAACATTATATAGTTTTACTTAATATCAATCAAAATTAGTAACAAATTATTAATGATAAATTAAATTTGTTATCAATTGAAACAATAAATGACTAAGTAAATAAAGCAACTTCATTTTTAAATTTATCTATATTTTTTAAGGAATATATTCATCATTCACAAATATATCTATCAAGAACAATTACTTTTTAAAATATATCTATCTATATTTTACACAGAAATGTAAAAGTTTCTAGACAACCTACTTGACAAAAACGTTATCACTATAATAAGACATTAATATTCACCACAACCACAATACACAATCAAAATTAGCAAAATACCTCAATTTACCAATCATTAAATCCTAAATTCAGTGGATTCTAAACCTCAACAGTAACTTGAATTCAATATGTTTACTTGAATTTAGTTATATTTAAACTAAGTAACAAGTACTAGCTACTATATACCACTTGTTATGAGTTGATTCACATTGGTGTTTACAATCATTTACTATATATGCCTACAATGATATATAGCTTTTTTTTTTTAAATTATATTTGAAAAATAGTTTTCTCTCACACACACACACACATATATTTATTAAGTGTATAATTCAAAATAAAAAATCAATATTTCATCTATGATGATGATTAACGTCCACTAAGACCAATGTGTTCTAATGGGCCTTAAAAAAAAAGTGGTTAATTGAGATTATTTAAGATTTTATTTTTGTGATAAAAAAATGAGGGAAAGAAGTGTTCCGAGGTCACTATAGTTTTCATGAGTGAACAAGTCAAGGAGGTTGGTAGTGGGGAAAATGTTATGGAAATGAGAATGGATGCGAGTAAGGGCCACACAATTCAAGAGAAAGTGCTTTTCATCTTCAACTCTCTTAGTATCACAAAGGAGGCATATCATTTAGTCCCAAGGAATCTTGGGAATAGACCAATGCCGAGTTTCACTCACTTCTTAGCACTGGTTAATTTAGTAAGGTAATTCTAGTTAGCAAGCATGGGGTTGATTACCTCCTTATAGTATCTTAACTTTCTTTCCCCTCTAACTCTTTATCACTCCACAACTTATCCTTAAATTTGGAAGTAATGATGTTTTTAATATTATCCTTATTCCCCAAGAGGGTATCCTCCCTTATCTCCCGATGGTCGAGCCAAGACTTGGCATCCTTATGCCACCCTTGCTTGAGCTGAAGGTGGTTTTGAGTAGAGTTAGAAGCAATTTTTGGGTGCCTCTTGGCTTCCATGTTGTACAATTTTTTCTTATACATCAAATACCTAAACATCACCATGCATTCAAAGTGGGAAAGGTTGACTTCAATCAAGAGAATAAGGTAGGGAGTATTAATTTTAATCTTGAGGTTTTGGTTATGAATTTCTTTTGGGTCATTTCAATATTTCTCCAAGGGTCTCTAGATAAACTACAACCCCATACCTCACATCCATATAAAATAACAGGGGCGACGAGAGTCTCAAAGTGGAACTTTTTTTTTACTCCAAACCCAAAGATTAGTTGTCTTACAATAGTTTTCAAGCTCATAGTAAGCTTTCCAACCTCCTAAAATCTGTTTCTCAATGCAATAGTTCCACTTGAGCTAATGGTGAATGCCAATACCTAAATATTTGTAAGAAGAAACATTCTCTAAGTAATTGTTATCATAGATGAAATTCTCTTAAGTAATATTTTTGAATTTAATAATCATAATTTTTTTGGATATATATATATATATATATATATATATATATATATATATATATATATATATATATATATAACATAATTTTATTTCCACATCTATTATTTTCTCATATTTATTAAAACAAATTTATAATAATTTTATTTATTTCTCCAAATCTTCAACATAATATGTTTTGAATATTTTTATAATAGTCTCAACATATAATGCATTTATTTATCTATTTTCAATCTAAATTATTTATAATTTTATATTAATAATTTTTAAATATTTATTGTTGTTATTTTATTAATTATTTTTTAAATTATTTGGGTGATTTTGATGAATTAAACATAGCTTTAAATTCAAATTTTTTAATCATTACCTAATCCCACAATTCATAAACAATTTTTGTTATCTTTTTTTTCTTCAATATTTTTTTTTAATATCTTTTTAAACTTTTCCTTTGTTTTCAATTACATTTATTTAAACTAATACCTCCATTCACATTATTTAAATAAAATTATTATCTAATATATGAAATAAGATGACTTAATTTATAATAATGTTATATAATTTAAAAGAGATTAAAAAGAAACTCAAACTAAATAAGTAATTATTTTTTATAATCATGTAAATTTTTTTACTGGTTAGAAATATCCATTTTACATCTAAATAAAATTATAAACATTTCAAGAAAATTAGAAATTACTTTATATTTGTTTACCATTTTATTTAACATTTGGACTCTAGCATGCTTTTAAATTGCAACATGGCTCGACCTCTTACTATTATGGTAGTAAGCTCGATTGAATTGGAACTTAAAAGTGATCCAGCCTAAGACACGGTTTCAAGAGTGAGATTGAGTTGAATGCAACTTTTGACATGGAGTAAGTTTGCAAACTAATTCTATTTGGCTAATTGTTGTTGGACTTTTTAGGATAAAAAAAGGTTTATAAGACACTAGTCCTCGAGTAGGAGTGGTAATATGTCTAGGTATATTAAAACTTTTGTAATAAACATTGTCTGGGTTTTCCTGAAATTCCAATGACCACTCAAATGATTTCTTTAAATGTAACAATGGTTCGGTGAGGTGGGATGCAAAAGGTTTATATATATATATATAAACAATGTCTGGGTTGTCCTGAAATTCTAATGACCACTCAAATGATTTCTTTAAATGTAACAATGGTTCGGTGAGGTGGGATGCAAAAGGTTTTTATTTATATATATATATTAATAAACATGCTCTGGGTTGTCCTGAAATTCCAATGACCATTGAAATCATTTCTTTAAATTAAACAATGGCTGAGTGAGTGGGATGCAAAAGGTTTATATATATATATAAACATTGTCTAAGTTGTCCTGAAATTCCAATGACCACTGAAATCATTTCTTTAAATGTAACAATGGTTGAGTGAGGTGGGATGCAAAAGGTTTATATATATATATATATATATATATATATATAATCTAATTTTTTCTTAAATTTTAATGACCGTGCAAATAATTCTTCTACATGTAACAATTGTTGGGTGAGGTGGGATGCAAAGGGTTTTTCATTTAATTGAACACTTTTAATCTTGATGCTCATTTTTATAGATAATTAAGAGTTTTCATATGATTTTTAGTATTTGCATTATTATTATTATTATTAAGAATTTTGATGTTATTTTTAGTGGAATTTTTTTGGTTTGATGTTATTTGAATATAATATTAAAACTTGTAAGCGATTGGTCCAACAAAAAAAAATCTTTATTTCAAGAATTTTAAGAATTTTTTTGAAGTATGGAAATCTATTTTAAAGTGTAGAAATATTGGAAAATCTTGCTAATCCTTATTATGTTGGTGATGTTTTTTTAGAAACAAATTCAAAATTTTCAGTATTTTATATAGTTGCTATAGAATTTTAGCAATTTTTTAAAGTAAAATAATTTGTCTTATAGAGTTTGCATGAATCATTTTTATGAAAATGTAAATTATTGATAAGTATAACCAAATTACATTAATTAAACTTTCTAATTAATTAACAATTTTCATTTTCCTCTTTTGATAGGCTAATATTTCTGTTATTTATTTAGAAATCTGTTATTTATTTAGTTTTTCTAAATAATGATAATTTTTTATATTATATCAAAATCTATGCTTGGTTCATGGAAAATACAATAGAAAATACATCATTATAAGTCTAAGTCTTTTAGATTGATCTTTCCTATCCAAAATCAAAATTGTCCGAAACATTATCCACGTGGACAGGAGGGAAGGGTTGGAGGCGAATACCTTCCGATAGAGCCCAAAAACAAAGAAAAAATTATATTACACACACCAAGTTTATTATGTAACTTTATGCTACTTGACTTATCATTGAAACTATTACTAAGAAATGAAGGATGACCTTAATTGACCATTAACCATCAATTAACCAACTTTCATATTACTTATATCTTGGAGATAAATCTCTAACCATGTGCTAAATGATAATAAGAGTGTCCACCAACACCATGAGAGGAAACCTAATTTATTTTGGCAAGAAGGATGCTTTGTAGTATGCCATATGCTTTTGTCAAATTATTTATCATCTTCTCAAACTCCTTGAGTACTTTAAGATTTTTTTTTCATCGTGTCCATAAATAACCTCTCCTACTCCTACCACACCTGGATATAACCTCTCCTACTCCTACCACACCTAGATTTCTTTTCGATACACCATCAAAATTGAGTATGAAATTAAAAGAAACTTGCGTCCAAATTTTAAATTTAAACCATGAAATAAAAATTCCATTCCTCTCTATTCAACTTTTTAACAACCATTCAGATTTGAAAACTAACAAATTGAAAGAAATTTTTAAATCTAAGCGACTCTTTATTTAGATTTGGGGACTAGAACTCAAAGCACAAATGAAAAACTTTCATTTCTATCCATTGAAGAAGCATTTGAAAATGATTAAAAATGCAATTATGTTATACTTTCCTACACTGAAAATGATTAAAAATACCATTACGTTATACTTTCCCACGCATAAAATGAGGCTAATATTATTAAAATAACATATGAAAAAAATAAAATTGCATATAACAACTAAGTCCTTACCTAACCAATAAACTCATTAATTTTTTTATATGAACGAGAGAGTCACCTTGCAAATATGTTTATGAAACTATTAGTTTCTAGTGATCTACTTTATGTTTTAACATTAGTTTTTCTATGAATATCTTCGTGAATATTGTTTTTTATGAGTGCTCACATAAGACAGGGCACCAAAGCAAAGATTAAATAAATTTACTTTGCAAACAATTTATTGGGTACGAAAGAAGAATTTTCCATTTGAATGAAATGTTTATATTTTAAAATAGGTTTATTTGTATGCAAATTATTAATATTAAGTTAAGAATATTTATTTTCTGAACAAAAGGTAAAAAATTATAAATTCATTGGCTTTATTATTAAGTAATTGAAATATTAATAAAGATAAGGCAACTATCTTTTTTGTTATTTATATATAATTGTTTAACATAAAAAAAATTGTATCTCTAAAAAATATATATAAAGTAGATTTTTTGAATTAACTAGTGCAACTCAATCTAATTCCATGCAAGAAAATATTTGGTTTGATGTGTGTTGCATTTTTTTTTGTAATACCGATTCAGACTTATACAGAAACGCAATACAATATAAAAATAAATATAAACGCAGAGATACAGTAGGAATAACACTTCATTTCATTAATATCGAATATTGAAAAAGGTTTATAGACAGAATAACAAATAAACTAGCTCAGGCGATGATAGTTTATCTCTGAGAAGAGATGTCGCGGCTACATGCATCTGAATTGCATTACAATGAGGCTTAAGGGTTTTTATTATTATTGAACAATAAGAAAAAACCATAAACAACCAAAGCCCTAACCCAAAGAGATGTAATACTAAGAGTTTATGGGCCCCGTTGGAGTTAGTTGGGCAACCAACTTCCCGAGGTCGTAACTTGGTCATATTATCTCCGTTTGGCGCGTATGATATCTTGTTGGAAATATATCTTCGAGGACTACAACTGCTGATGTGATTTCTATGAAATTGCTGGATGAATCATGCCCAAAAAGTGTCTTTTGGGGCCTCAAAATGGCTCCGAAAGTTTGGGACTCGAAAAAATGCTAAAAATAGTAAATAAGAAAACTGATGAAACTAAATAGGTGGAATAGGCGGGTGGCCACGAATATCCACCTGGATCATTCCTCCCCCCTTAGGAAGAAATGGTCCCCATTGTCTTGAGTGCCTCCATGAGATGGGGGAACTTCTGCTGAACTTGGCCCCTAGTGAGCCACTTGCCTTGGTGCAGGAGTTGGCCAACTTTAACAACTCGATACAATTGGATCTTTTGCTAGCGAGTGATTTTAAGTTGCATGTCCATGATCCAATCAGCTGCACCCTGTTCCATGCAATCTGGATTTAACTCTGTCGGGGTGAGTTGTTCTACAATGTCAGATGTGTCTAGTAATGGCAGAAAGTATGGCCGAAGGCGATCCACGTTGAACACTACGTGCATGCTAAGGAATGGGGGAATGCTAAGCTCAAAAGCATTGTCTCCCACGACCTTGGTGATGGTGTATGGACCATATCAGAGTGGGCATAACTTGCGGTAGGGTCGAGAGAGGCGTTCCTTATACAAATGTAACCAAAATTTTTTCGCCCACCTGGAACTTGTGTGCCACCCGATGTTGATCATGTCGTTGCTTGTGCTTGGCATTGGATTTATCCAAGGTGTCGTGGACCTACTGGTGAGCGTGTTGTATGCATTTAGTAAATCTGGTTGCTTTAGCAGCCTTAGACAGTACATGTGTGGATTCTATATGTGTGGTCGCATGAGGTATGACACCATCAAGAAGCGGTGCACCTGGGGTCAGATCAATGGAGTGTTTGACCTGATAGTGTAGAGGAACCTCTATGGGTGAAGAGAAAATGTCCTTTTATTCCTCCATGTCTTTATCCATCTGCTGGTACCGCATAGGGGAGCCTTGTTTGGAGGTTGCAGCCACAATCCTCTTCTTGCCCTATGGGCAAATCGTAATGAAAATGAATTTCCTGGTTTGGGAAATAATCTTACTGCATTGCTTTGCAGTACTTAAAGAGATGGCGGAAGGCAGTACTACCTCCGATATCCTTTACAACTTATTTCCTAAAGTAATAATAACAGAATGAGGCCTAGACTGATACACAACATGTTGTTCCACAAGTATGGTTGGCCTAATAATACATCAGACATGTCAAGAGGAGCAACATCGCACAATACCTCATTCGTGAAGGGCTTGATGCTGTACGAAAGGAAACACTATTGGCAGACACAGAGATATCTTCCTTGGTGAATCCACCCAATGGTATACGGCTGCGGGTGTGCTATGGTCGGTAGGCCAATCCACTTCATGAAATCTACTGAAATGAGGTTCTTTTGGCTTCCACTATCGACAAGGAATTGCAGTGGAGAACCATTCACCCACATTCGGGAATGGAAGAGGCACTTCCCATCCTCTAGATCTTCGGGTTCCTCCTTTAGGATCTTGGTGGTGGCAACGGTGGCACTAGGTTCCACATTAATTATTTGCTTCCCTTTGTCATTCCCCTTGCCTAGTTCTGACTCAGAATTAGAACATGCATATGATTCTGATGCCTTCAGTTCAACCACCAACGATTGTTTGGTCCGACACTTGCTTGTGTTGTGAGTGGAGCTGTTATGAAATTCACAACACTTCCCCGTGTCCTTTTTTGGATTTGTGGTGTTGTTTTGAGTCACCCCACTTTGGATTTGCCCCTTGTTCTACGGTTCGGAGGCACCTTTCCCTAGCTTCAGATTCGCGGATCCAAAGTCTCTCTTCTTCTGCTTAATTTTTTGCTCGATCTTGGAAACATATCCTTATGCCGTGCTAATTGAGGTAGTGTTAAGGAAATCCATTTCCTCCTGAATGTATCTGTGAAAACAGGTGTGGTACTTGAGCACGAAATGTTTCTCTGAATATTTAATACCCTAATTTGTGCGCAGTTTATGGAACAAATTCGTCAGCTCGTGCACATCTTGATCCCTTTGTTGCTGCTACGTGGTCCATTGGATGTACTTGTCCTCATAGCTCCCCATGGGGCAATATTATTCCTTGATGTCATCTCAAAACAAATTCCAAGCGGGTGTGACCGAGAACAGAGAGGGTTCCCTCTCATCCTTTTGCTCACAGTAGGTTTCCCACCAGTATTTGACATGGGGGGCGACTTTGAGGAGTGCAAAAGAAACCTTTTCTCGGTGGGAGAAATCATGGAATGAGAAATACGCTTCCAACGAATTCAACCATCTATCTATGGCGTCAGCATCTATCTGGCCTTAAAATATAGGAATGTTGAAGTTGAATTGTACCTTGAATGGAGTGGCATCTCCAGAGTGGTTGCTGGATGCAGATGCGCCACCGGTGAGCAGTCGTTGAAGGGTCTGGGCAAAGTTATCTATCATCGCATTCCTTTATTTCTTGAAGGCCTCCTCGAGAAATATTTTGATAGGATCTCCTGCTTCCTCATCTTTATTTTCATTCGCCATGGGAGGCTGACAAGGTTTGCGAGGCTGATCTTGCAAGGGTTCAACCAGATCGAGCCCTAACTCCTTGTACCATGACCTCGTTGGGGACATGCAAAGAAAAACAAAGAAAGAGCAGACCGCTCTGATACGAATGATCCTAACTTATAAAGGAACACAAGAAAATACAAAAATAAACATGAACACAGATATGCAGCAGGAATAACAATTCATTTCATTAATATCAAATACTGAAAAATGTTTACAGACAGAATAGCAAATAAACTAGCCCGGGTGATGGTAGCTTATCTCTATGAAGAGATGTGGCGGCTACATGTCTCTAAACTATGTAACAATGAGGATCAAGGGCCTTTTTATTATTGAAAAATAAGATAAAACCATAAACAACCAAAACCCTAACCTGAGGAGATGTAACACGAAGAGTTTATGGGCCCTGTTGGGGTTAGCTGGGTAGCCAACTTTCCGGGGTCGTAACTTGGTCATATAATCTCTGTTTAGTGCATATGATATCTTGTTGGAAAGATCTCTTCAAGCATTACAAATGTTGATGTAATTTATATGAAAATTTTGGATGAATCATGCCCAAAAAAAATCGTTTGTGGCCTCAAAATAGCTCCGGAAGTCTAGGACCTAAAAAACTACTAAAAATAGTAAATAACAAAATTGATGAAACTGACTAGGTGGAATAGACAGGTGGCCACCAATATATACCTGTATCGAATACACACTATGTGACACCCTTCTTTAAATATTGAGCAAATTCTAATGTATCTTATGGCAAATATTTTTCTTGTGACTTGAAATAAAATAGTTGGCCATCTGCAATACAAACTATGTCACACCTTTCTTTAAATTTTGAGCAAAATGCAATATATCTCATGGTAAAGCTATTCCTTGGAACACGAAATAGAGAGGGTCATGGAGGTAAGAGTTAATGAGAATTCCATACTTTGCACGAAGCGCTGTATCTTAGGGAAAATATTTTTTTCACAACTCAATGTATTACATGGAAAATACTATGTAACACACCAGAAAGGAAAAAACTTAGTGTCATGCAAAAAAAAAAATTGTTTTAGTTCATTCAAAATGTTTTTTTGGTAATTGAGGCTAAAATATATATTGATTCGAAATAAAACATTACATATGCTACAAGTTGAGTTGGTAAGCTGCGCTTAACCAATCCCAGCGTTTGTTGCTTTCATAGCTGCACATGTATGGGGCTGCCTCCTTGGAGGAAACCAACCCTGAAATAACATCAGACAGAAGATTACAAAATGTGTCATGGCACTTGTGAAAGTAAAGGATTTATGATAATAGATGGAATAACAGAAAACTAAAAAAATCTGAGCAACCATGCAGTGATGGTGCATCTACATCATCCTCGGTTCCTGGATCCTCTTCCTCGATACGACAGACATACTCCTATGCTATGGCCTCCTCTTCAGTAGTAGGACAGTGCGGAGGCCTAGAAACAGGTGCGTAGAGGATGGAAGCGACCAGGTACTCAACATCTCATACATGCGTCCAAGTGCCCTCCAAGTCCATGATCCATACATCGGTGTCTTCCCCCTCTGCCTCTGAACTGAAAGAGGCTCAGTTTTGCAGGGCCTGGGGTGCTCCTAGTGCACAATGGTGGATTTCCTTGGTCCAATTTTGCCTCTTTATGTTTAATGAATAGGGGCTTCCTCCTCCTATTTGTGCGTAGGGCTCTAGGGGGCATCCCTAGCATGACTGCCAGAAGAGGAGCCCTCAAAGGACTCCAAACAGTTGTCGAGCCCTCATTGGTAGCATCCGAGGAACGCACCTCTTTGGCTGCCTCTGATTTTTCTTTGGCGCAGTCTTGGAGCCATGGGATAGTGGAGTAGAGGGTAGATGGGGGGTTGAGGGGTATGGAGAAGAGGCTCAAACCAGAGGCAGGGAATTCGCAGCGTGATGCTGGTGGGCAAGGTGGTGTGCAGATGGGGGTTGCGTAGCTGGGGGAACCTGGTGATGAGAGCGCACAGTCTGGGGAAAATAGCAAGGAAAAGGGAGCCGAGGTGAGGTGCGCAGTCAGGGAGGTGTGCGACCGGGAGGGATCTCCATAACGTGACTCTAGGGGGAGGCTATGCAGGTGGGCTGAAGCTGAAATAGAGAAGCCAGGAGGAGGAGACTTTGAATAACAAAAAGCGGAAGGGCCTCCCCTTTTGTATGCCTATGGCACAAGCACATATGTTGTGCATTATTATGACATGCTCGCGGCTGCATACTGTGACAGTTTTCATGTGCGAGTGATGCAGGGGCATTAGACAATAGCCAGCAATGTAGGAGGTTTTGTCCACATGTTGTGGCTAGGAGGATTCGAAATCATCAAAATTGTTACAGCTAGGTGTCAATACCTTAGCTGATTGTATTATTAGAGCGGTTAGAGTTGTAGAAGCTGAACAGTTCTGTAATTTGAATAATTGTTCTTAGGCGTTTGATTTTCCTGAACGGTCCTCTCAGAGGAACCGAAGAGTCACTCTGTAATGCATATAATTGTATCCTTCGGATGTATAGAAGGAGGGAGAAAAGAGGAAGAACAGAGGGTTCCTGTGATCAAACTGTGTATTCAAGTTGCTTCCAATTAAATAAATTCAGTGCGCACTTACCATAGAGTTGGTTCAAATCCTCAATCGTGGGGAGATTGTTTAATTGTGAAGTGACAAATTCGGCGCATGTATAATCGAAATCCTGTATTGAGTCCCACATGCCTCTATCTGGTATTCCCTAAATTACTCGAGACCACCCTGCGAATCCAATCCCCGCAGGCGAGGCCCATGTAGTGAAATGAGATTGTGGAATCCGTTTAATGTTGGTGAGAGTCCCGTAGAAAGAAAAATTCATTTGCTATGTTAATTGAATTCCCCAACCAGAGATTAAACCCGGGATTAATAAACGAGGAAATATATAGGAAAACTCAAAACCAACTTACCCTTGGGGAATCACTATAGCGAAACCACAGGTGGATTTCCAAGAGCGGAATTCCCATTCCACACCACCTTTCGACCATAGGTGGTATTATTTGAATTGGAGCGATTCCATACAAGAATCGACACGTGGCAAGGGGCCTGTTTCAAAACCACCGCTTAAAGTGCACCTTCGCACGTTAAAAATCGACGTTGGACGCCAAGCGAAATGAGCGCAGGCCGTTGATCTGAGCAAGGGAAATCAGACGGTGTTCGGCTGGTGGAGATGCTCGAACGATAACGGAGGTGCGTAGACGATAAGGGAGGCGCTGTACAAGGGGGGCCCAGGGCCACGGGTAATTATAATGTTAAATGTGTATAAAGTGTTGAGCTATTTATATCAAGTCAGGGATATAATTTAAAGTGCAAAGGTTATCACACAGTTAATTGTTCAACCACAACGAATGGGTTATTATAAAGTTGCGGGTACGTTTAATTATCAATTTCTTTGAAATTGATAAATAAATGAAAAAAGAAAAACCCAGAGCCGCTTCATACTTGACCAAACTCTCCTTTGGGTGACCTTCAGCTCTTTTGTTGCGTCATTTGTGGTATCGGAGCAAGTCTGACGTTGTTTTGCTGATATGGCAATCCGAGTTGGTAGAGGTGCTGGCAGAAGAAGACCTGTTGCCAACGCAGAGGTGTTGGGGATGTTGCAGAGGGTCGAAGCCAGAATAGATGCCATGGAACGAAGACAACCTAGAGATCCTGAAGACATCAACGAACCTAAGACAGAAGAAGCAGAAGAAAATGTGGAAATTGCTCCTGACATGAGGCTCCTTAGGACTGTTCTGGGGTCTGCAGTTAAGCCCAGAATTGAAGTGTCGAGTTATGCAGGGGGACTGAATCCAGAAGAAATAGTAGACTGGATAAATGAATTGAACAAGTGCTTCGATTATGAAGAAATAAGCGAAGATAAAAAGGTCAAGTTTGCAGTGAAAAAGCTGAAAGGACATGCTACACTTTGGTGGGATGGAGTGCAAGAAGAAAGGAGGAGAGTTGGCAAGCAACCTATCAAGAGCTGGACCAGAATGATGGCCAAATTAAAAGGTAAATTCTTGCCTAGTGATTACTAGTTGACATTGTATAAACAAATCACCGAACGGGAATGATTCTTGTGATGAAAATACGGAGAGAAATTCTATGATAAGCAAGTGCAGGCAATTCCAAGATACACCAGAGAAGACTGCCAAATATGTGAATGGTCTCAAGCTGGAGATCCAAGATGAGATTGGTCTTCTGTCTCCTAAGACAGTGGAAGAGGCCTATCAGATGGCCTTGAAAGCAGAGGAGAAACTCCCGAGAAAACAATCTGCCAAGAAGAGAGGTACTTTCCGTGGGAAGGGAAGTCAAGGTGGTAGAGGAAAGCCTACACCCAGGAATGGAGCTGACAGTGGCTCGCCTCAGAATGCATCTACAGAGGATGATGCAAAGGGAAGAAGGGGTTCTTACAGAGGAAGAGGAAGAGGAGACAGAGGCAGAGGTCGAGAATTGAGGTGTTATAGATGTCAGCAGGTGGGACATAAGCACTATGAGTGTCCAGAGAATGTGGGTGCTGGTCCAAGAAATGCTGTTGTTGCCCAGGCTGGAGAAGAGGCAGAAATTGAAGAAGAAATTCTTCCAGAGAGGGGAGAATCCTTGGTGGTAAATAAGGTCCTGTTGAAGCAAGCTAAAGAGGTCACTGAGCCTGCACAAAGGAAGACTTTGTTTAGGAGCATATGCAAAGTCCAAGGGAAATGCTGCCAGCTAGTCATTGATAGTGGCAGCACAGACAATCTGGTTTCCACTGAGGTAATAGAAAAATTGAAGCTGAAGACAAGGGAGCATCCAACTCCCTACAGGGTGTCCTGGCTGCATAAAGGGCACCAGCTGGTTGTAAAAGAACAGTGTGAGATAGAGATGCAAATGGGAAAATACAAAGATAAGTTCCTGTGTGATGTAATGCCCATGGATGTGTGTCATATACTGCTGGGTAGACCTTGGCAGTTTGATAGAGCAGCAGTGCATGATGGCAAGAAGAACACTTACAAGTTCTTCAAAGATGGGGTGCATCATACATTGATACCCATGGAAGAAGGAGAGCCATCCAGCAGAGTGATTGATCCAAAGACCTTGTTGCTGAGCGGGAAGGAATATCTGCAGCAGATAGAAGAAGAAGAGGTAAGCTTTGCTTTAGTTTGCAAACCTAAAGTAGTCATTACTTCTACAAAGATTTCTGATTTTCCAGTCGAAATCCAAGAAATGTTAGATGATTTCTGTGACATTGTTGTGGATGATTTGCCTGATGAGCTGCCACCTGTGAGAAAGATCAGCCATCAAATAGATTTTATCCCTGGTTCAAATCTACCAAATAAGGCAGCCTACAGAATGACTCCCAAGGAAAATGAGGAGATCAGGAGACAAGTGCAGGAGTTGGTGGACAAAGGACTGATCAGAGAAAGTTTGAGTCCATGTGCAGTACCAGCAGTTTTGAGCCCAAAGAAAGATGGAGGCTGGAGGATGTGTACTGATTCCAGAGAAATTAATAAGATCACAATCAGGTACAGATTCCCTTTGCCCAGAATTGAAGATTTAATGGATTGTTTGAGTGGTGCTAAATATTTCTCAAAGATAGATTTGAAGAGTGGATACCATCAGATTAGAATAAGAGAGGGTGATGAGTGGAAAACTGCCTTTAAAACAAATGAAGGATTGTATGAATGGATGGTAATGCCTTTTGGGTTGTCAAATGCACCAAGCACTTTTATGAGACTTATGAATGAAGTATTGAAAGAATTTATTGGGAAATTTGTGATAGTATATTTAGATGATATATTAGTCTTCAGCAGAACTAAAGAAGAGCATTTAAGGCACCTTAATCATGTCTTGAAGAAGCTGCACCAGGAGAAACTGCTGATAAACTTGAAGAAATGCTCATTCATGAAGGAAGAGTTGGTGTATTTGGGTTTTGTTGTTTCTGCAGAAGGATTGAAGATGGACCCAGAAAAGGTTAAGGCAATTGTGGAGTGGCCTTCACCCAGGAATGTCTTTGAGGTAAGAAGTTTCCATGGACTTGCTAGTTTCTACAGAAAGTTTATAAGAAACTTCAGTAAGATTAATGCACCCATAATTGAGACCATAAAGAAGAGCAAACAACCATTTAAGTGGACTGCTGAAGCAGAAAGAAATTTTAAGGTTTTGACGCAAAAGATAACAGAGAAGCCTGTTTTGATCCTGCCTGATTTACTAAACCATTTCAAGTAAAATGTGATGCCAGTGGAGAAGCCATTGGAGCTGTGTTGAGTCAGGATGATAGGCCTCTAGCCTATTTCAGTGAAAAGTTGAATGATACCAGAAGAAAGTATTCCTCTTATGAGAAGGAATTCTATGCAATTGTTCAGGCACTGAAGAAGTGGAGACATTACTTGATGTCCAGGGAATTTGTGTTATATTCTGACAATCATGCTTTGCAGTATATTGTACAGCAGCCCAAGTTGAAACATAAGCATGCTAAATGGGTTGAGTATATCCAAGGTTTTAATTTTGTTTTGAAACATATAAGTGGCCAAGCCAATAAAGTAGCTGATGCTTTGAGTAGGAGACACTTGCTTGTTCAAGAAAATAATTTTGAGGTTGTAGGATTCGATTTTCTCAAGGAATTGTATAAAACAGATCCTGATTTTAAAGAAGCATTTGAGGCATGCAGTAACCCTGTCTTAACAGATAGAAGCCAGTGGCTGGATTATTTTCTGCAGGAAGACTTGTTATTCAGAAAGAACCAACTGTGTGTACCAAAATGTTCCATGAGAGAAAATTTGTTCAAAGAGAAGCATAGTGGTGGACTTGCTGGACACTTTGGTACTGATAAGACTTATGAGCAGCTGAGTCACTTTTATTTATGGCCCAAGATGAGAGCAGAAGTGGACAATTTTGTGAAGAATTGCAAAATCTGTCAGTATGCTAAAGGAAGGAGCCAGAATGCAGGATTGTACACTCCCTTGCCTATCCCAGAAGGCCTTGGGACATGGTGAGTATGGATTTTGTTCTAGGGTTGCCCAAGACTCAGAGAGGGAATGATGCAGTCTTTGTTGTGGTGGACAGATTCTCCAAAATGGCACATTTTATTCCATGTTATAAAACTAGTGATGCCACCCATATTGCTAACTTGTTTTTCAAAGAAGTTGTTAGATTGCATGGGTTACCCAAGAGCATTGTTTCAGACAGAGACACCAGATTTGTGGGGCACTTTTGGAGGAAACTGTGGAAGAAACTTGGCACCAAACTAAGTTTCAGCTCAGCTTATCATCCCCAGACTGATGGACAGACTGAGGTAGTGAATAGAAGTACGGGAGATGTTGGAAATCTGTTGAGGGGTCTTGCATGGAAGAATATCCCAAGCGGTGGGATCATGTTTGCCTCGGGCGGGCTCTGCCATATAATTCACCAAACGGGAGCACGAGACAGTCCATTCCATATTGTTTATGAATGCCCGAAGAGAATATCGGAGGTTAAGGAATGCGGGAGCGAGCTGAGGTGCGGATGGTGAGGTTGCTTCGAGAGATCCGGGCCGCCATGAACAAGTGAAACAACAATTTCATAATGACGTCAAGTAAAAGTAGAGACCCTTGAGCGAGAAATGTAGTCCCAATTTGATAGGAAGTCGGATTTTGGCACACTTGAGAAGAAGGTTCTAAAGAAACGATACAACAAATTGAGTTCAAAAAGATTGAGCCGCAAGATACTTAGAAAGTTTTATAAATGCTTGTAAGTTAGAGTGCCACGGTGACAGAACTCTCATTTTAATGTTGCAGATTTGTACAAGTATGAGGATGATGGTGCAGAAGAAGGATCAGCAGACAAGGAATAGATTGAGTGGAAAGATCAGCTACCTCCAGCACAGCCATTGCAACCAGAGAAGATATTAAATAAAAGATCATTCAGAAGGACCAGAGGACAAGAGTACTTTCATTACTTGATCAAATGGAAGGACAAGCCAGAGGAAGATGCTACTTGGATGACTGAAGGAATGTTGCAGAAGATAGGCAGATCAGTGGAGGAGCTCATGGACAGGTGCCCATGAAGAAAATTGCCCTCAGGAGTCTGATGCAGGGGCATTAGACACTAGCCAACAATGTAGAAGGTTTTGTCCACATGTTGTGGCTAGGAGGATTCGAAATCATCAAAATTGTTACAGCTAGGTGTCAATACCTTAACTGATTGTATTATTAGAGCGGTTAGAGTTGTAGAAGTTGAACAGTTCTGTAATTTGAATAATTGTTCTTAGGCGTTTGATTTTCCTGAACGATCCTCTCAGAGGAACCGAAGAGTCACTCTGTAATGTATATAATTGTATCCTTCGGATGTATAGAAGGAGGGAGAAAAGAGGAAGAACAGAGGGTTCTTGTGATCAAACTGTGTATTCAAGTTGCTTCCAATTAAATAAATTCAGTGCGCACTTACCATAGAGTTGGTTCGAATCCTCAATCGTGGGGAGATTGTTTAATTGTGAAGTGACGAATTCGGCGCATGTATAATTGAAATCCTGTATTGAGTCCCACATGCCTCTGTCTGGTATTCCCTAAATTACTCAAGACCACCCTGCGAATCCAATCCCCGCAGGCGAGGCCCGTGTAGTGAAATGAGATTGTGGAATCCGTTTAATGTTGGTGAGAGTCCCGTAGAAAGAAAACTTCATTTGCTGTGTTAATTGAATTCCCCAACTGGAGATTAAACCCGGGATTAATAAACGAGGAAATATATAGGAAAACCCAAAACCGACTTACCCTTGGGGAATCACTGTAGCGAAACCACAGGTGGATTTCCAAGAGCGGAATTCCCATTCCGCACCACCTTTCGACCATAGGCGGTATTCTCCGAATTGGAGCGATTCCATACAGGAATCGACACGTGGCAAGGGGCCCGTTCCAAAACCGCTGCTTAAAGTGCGCCTTCACACGTTAAAAATCGACGTTGGACGCCGAGCGAAATGAGCGCAGGCCGTTGATCTGGGCAAGGGCGATCGGACGGTGTTTGGCTGGCGGAGATGCTCGAACGATAACGGAGGTGCGTAGACGATAAGGGAGGCGCTGTACAAGTGGGGCCCAGGGCCACGGGTAATTATAATGTTAAATGTGTATAAAGTGTTGAGCTATTTATATCAAGTCAGGGATATAATTTAAAGTGCAAAGGTTATCACACAGTTAATTGTTTAACCACAGCGAATGGGTTATTATAAAGCTGCGGGTACGTTTAATTATCAATTTCTTTGAAATTGATAAATAAACGAAAAAAGAAAAACCCAGAGCCGCTTCATACTTGACCAAACTCTCCTTTGGGTGATCTTCAGCTCTGTTGTTGCGTCAGTGAGCATTTGCTTTGAGTTATGGCAGAGCGTCATATCCATCTGAGAGCTCATTCAAATGATTGCAGCAGAGAGGTACCACCTAGGGTGATTTTTGGATTTGCGTATCTTCTTGATGCCTTGCCTCCATTACCTCATGCAAATTATTGCAGAGAGGTGGATCCACTTCAAGTGAAGGCCTGCGTTGCAGATCTTCATCATATCGAACGTGGGAGGTTCTGTGTTCATACATGCGTCCCATGTCACCCGCATCCAGGGATTTCATTCAAAATGTTTCCAAAGCAAGATATTTTTAAAAGTTATGGTGTATTGTAATGAAAATATCTTTTCTATGATCCAATGAACATGAGGAAAAAACATTAAATTTAAAATGATTTAAGGATTTTTTTTTAAAGATGAAAATAAATATAATTTACTATGGGAAATATGAAAAAAATAATTTTTCATGGTAAAGGAAAATTTTGATCACAGAGAAAAAGAATTCTCTTTGGTGTTTGTGCTTGTTGGATCTTGTAGAGAGCTCATTTTCCTAAATGTACATAAAATTTGACCTCCAATTCAAGTACTTTTTCATTCTCACCTCTTTTGAATTCATCTTAAGAGTTTCCCACACAAAAGTACAACTAAATGTTTCGTCCCTAGTAACATTTGAGTTGAAAGAGTGCATTTTCTATTAGGCATCTTCCAAATCTAACAAAATTGCTTTGAGCAATCCTTTTCATATGCCCATTTCAACAACATATTTTGGCAAATGAAACAATGACTCCCTGTAGTTGCTTCAGACACACATATGAATATTTTGATCGTATTAGAGGGGAATTCAAACACATCATTAACTGAGAAGTGTGGTTACAAGTGGAAGGGCATCATCCAAAGTGCGAGATATCATCAAGGTAGTAGGGTTGAAACTTATGAACGAAGCTTTCAGACAAAATTTGGTGGTTTTCCTAAAATTAAAGGATTTTTTTCAAAAAAATAGCAAAAAATTAGTAATGGATATATATATTTTTAAAGAAGACAGGTGTATGAGCATTTTCTTTATTAATAAGACACGTGTATGGAAATTTTTTACAAAGACATTTTGAAGTACCATGTAGAACTTTAAGTGATATTTTTTTTATAAACAAAGAGAGGAGGAAAACAATCCACTCAGTAAGTGAGATTGTTTTCATACAAAGAGAGGTGAAAAGTAATCTCCTTACCCATACTTATATTCTAATCAATAAATCATTTTGTTAATACTAATTTAGGTTCATCTTGGATTTAGTAAAATTTGTTCGAGGTGTAAAACCTTTTTTAGAGTACAAAATTTGAAAAAAGTCTACACATCAAAATATTTGATTTCTCTCAATGCATAATACACACACCATGTGTAATTTTTCACTATTTAAATTATGTTTTAAAATTTATAAATGTATAACAACTTGAAAATCTCTTTGAACACCTTCATAATTGAATATATATATATATATATATATATATATATATATATATATATATAATACTTGAGGTGATGTAAAATTAAATTATTTAAATATTTATTTATGGCTTATAATGATAATAATTTTTTTTACATCATTTACTAAGTTATATTATCAGCTACTCATAAAACTAATACAATAAAAGTACGATTATTAATATTTTATAATACATTTAATTAAAGCTAACCATAAACATGTATTTTTTTTTTTAAATTATAAATTTTTTTTTTTATTCATAAAATATTATATTTTTATTTAAGTTAAACACAAAAGAAATTACATATACTCTTAGTATAAACCTAACCACGTGGTAATATATTGAAAAGAAAACCAAAAGCAATCTAGTCATAATTCATCATTCTTCGAAATTGAAATGTCTAAAATTCCTTGCGAATGGTAAATATGCCATGAAAGTAGCATACTATGTCAAAGTCGGTTGAGTTTCTCAATAATGCCAACTATATACACTATTCAATAGTGTTATAATTGATATGAATTATTCAATAATAAGAAGATAACAGTTGTGGAAATATTTATGGAAAATAATATAATGTTCAATGGCGTTAACTAAATTTGAAAAACATATTTTTTTAAGAGATCACAGATTTAAAATTAGAAAAATAGAGTATATATGCTTTTATAAATTTAGTAGTTAAATAAATAATAATAATAAATATATAAAAAACTTTGAAAATTAATTTTCTATTAATTTTACTTTTTATATTTTTAAAATTAAAATTTAACTATCTTATTTTTATTTGATAAGTTTCTAGCCAAACCAATTATTTTTAAAATTAAAATTTAACTATTTTATACCATTTTTATTTTTATTTGATAAGTTTAAGTCAAATCAACTTGGCATAATTGATTTTACATTAATAGGTTGAAATATATAATTATATATATATTAATTAAGAAGAAATCTTTTGGTAAAAATCACATTATCTTGAACAAATTCGACGCTTTTCGAACTAACCAATGTAATTCATCATCATCAGGTTCAGTTTATAATTTTAACAAGTACTGATTACGCTACACTGGTTTTATAACTCTGCTCATACTTGACAGCAACTTGTAGCCTCATATTAAATTCAAACATATGATAACAATACAAAGTGCTCACGTCTCAATCCACAACTATCAACCATATGTATCTTTTTATATATATATATATATATATATATATATATATATAAAACGATACAATATGGTAATTTCTCAATCCATATATGTACGTTGGAAAATGGATGGTTCATCTGAATCTCTATGTCCTTTTCCCTTCTTTTGGTGACTCATCTTTTGTCTCTTTCCTTCTCTTCTTTCTTGCTTTCGGTTCATGTGTACTATATCTTTTACAAGTCACGAAAATGCTCTACATTTTAATACTCACATTTAGAACCAGACACTGCATATTCCAACAGGTCTAACTTTTACAAAAGGACATCGTATAGTCCAACACTTTGCCGTGCAGTATCAATGTTAGGTTGTATAATGAACAGCTCACCATCCTAAATTCAAAATTTGAGCTTCATCAAAACTTTACCTTTACGCTAGTTATTTACCTTCACTGTCCTTATATGTCTTTATTCTCTGTCGTCTCCCGTCCTTGCACTTGTTTGGTTTCTCAACCTTTAGTGAGTTCTCATCTTCCTCTTTTATTTTTTAATATTTTTTAAATAATGAGATGTTATTTGATTGTAAATTTGAATACCCACTTAACATAAAGCAAAGTTAATGCCTTTTATATTAAGACATAAATGGTTTCTTCCATATCTACATAGAATTAGTAATGAAGGGTAATGAATATAAAAGTATCCCTTTTACATCTGCCCTAAGCCATGGATATAAAGATACCCTTTTTATATCTATTTTGTAATGGTTATGGAAACATTTTATGTATCTTTCATGCACTATGCTTTTGCGAACCTTAACACCTTATTTGTGTGACATTGTGTCTTGCTTTACTCCATATTTTACCAACAAATCTCTTCAGTTCCTCTTATTAGTGGTTGAAAATTGGGAAATCATAAATTCTGTTTTGTTCACAAGAGAAAAATTGAACTTAGAAATTAAAAATAATTAAAGTTTACATGGATTCTGATTTTCATGCCTTAAAATACCAGCATTGTGAAACAACACATCAAAATTGTGAAACATTATAAACATATTGACAAAGTAGCGTGGTTGAAGAAGTTCATTGTACACCAGTAAATGAAACATATAGTTGTGTATCCATTCATCCCCACCGTAGTTGTCCCGAATCTATAAGAATCCTAATCGGAAATACTTGTACTTGCTAAAGCCAAGAGGTATTGATAGACCTTGTTTTCAAATATCTTGGCGTTACACCCTTTCCAAATGCCCCAACATTTGAAGAAAGAGAGGATTTTGTGTCCAACATTCGCATCAAAACCAATATTTACATTACAAAACATGCCAGGTTAAAACAAAACAATACATCAAGTGTAGAAATATCAAAGTTGAATCGGTAACAACTACTGACTCCCATATTGCCTACTCTTGATTTGCTCCCAACTTTAAGTGCCACTTATTTTGTTGGCAACAACTTTCACCTTAATTCATTGGAATTTTCAACAATTGAACATATCTATCACTTCAGCTAAATGCATACTGTCAAGGTTCCATGATCATAATTCATATGTATTATCCAATGAAATTCTTCTCACCTTAACTTATTGAATTTTTCAGCAATTAAAAATATCTATTAATTCAACTAAATGCATATTCTCAAGGTTCCATTATTAGAATTCATATGTAATATTCAATGAAATGTTAACTTTTCAGTGTACCATATTGATAACTTATTTGCATAATTATAACAAAATGCTGTTTTCTCAATGTACTAGATTGGTAACTCATTTGTATAATTCTAACAACTGCTTAGTTTTCCATGTATTATGTTAGCAACTCATTTTTGAAAGAGTATTAAAATACCCAAGGATCAAAATATAAAGCTAAACAATCCTTCTACTAAGAGATTAAAAGATGAAGAACGAAGAGAAAACACACTTCATTGCTTGAGAAAATCAGCTATATAACCTAATTTATAGGAACAATAAAGCCTTCTAGCGACAGCTAGAAGATAATACTGATGACTCAATAGATAAGGATAAGACTGAAAACACAGCTGATAAGATCACTACGTAAGCTTACAAGTTTCAATACTTATTGGAACTCTAACAACACCCCATAAGCAAAACGTAGGGAAGAAAATAAAGAAAAAGTAACACAAAGAATGGGGCCTAACGACTAGGCCTTTTTAGGTACCCATGTACAACATTTCATAAGAGAGAAACAAGGAAAGAAAATGAAGAAATAAAGGAAGGTGCACTCAAGATGACCTCCTAAGGAAAAATTCCTTTACTCCAAGCATATGTCATAATTAAAGAAACCTTGGTGATGCCAAGGAATTTGTAAAAATATCTGCTATTTGTTCTTAAATAGGTACATATTCTAGGTTGAGAACAACATCTTAAATAAGTTGGCGAATGAAGTGCATGTGAACCTCAATGTGTTTTGTCTGTTGATGTTTGACAAGATTTCTAGAAATTTTTATTGCACCTTGATTATCACACCATAAGAGAGTAGGTTGATACTGTTGAATGCCAAACTCAAGCAATAATTATTGCAGCCAAAAAAATTCTTGACTTGCAAGAACCGCAACTCTATACTAAGCTTATGCCGAAGTTAATGTGTTTGATGATTGTTTCTTGTAGGACCAAGCAATAGGAACAAATCCAAAATAGAAAATAAATCCAGAGGTAGATTTCCGATCATCCACTAATCCAACCCAGTCAAAATCAATGAAACCTACAAGCTTAGGAGAACCAAAAATATACTGAATGCCAAAATTGGAATTTCCTTGAATATATCTAAGAATATGATTTTCTTCTTTCCAGTGACTCTAATGAGGATCCTAAGAAAATCTAGAGTCCAACCCGATTGCATAGGCAATCTTAGGTCGAGTGTGTGTCAAATAAAATAGACTTCCAAGAAATTGGCGATGCAATGTAGGATCCACCCTGGGAGTTGTGCAACTAGTAGTAAGAATAACACCAGACTGAAAAGGAGTAGGTGAAGGCTTACAATTAGCCATGCCAAAATGCTGGAGTAAATCAAGAACATATTTTTGCTGGAAGATGGTGATTCCTTTTAAATATTGGTGAACCAGCAAGCCAAGAAAATAGTGTAGAAGACCAAGATATGTCATAGAAAACTGTCCCATCAATGCTTCCTTAAAATTTTGAATCATAAATGAAGAAATCCCTATGAGGATAAACTCATCCACATATAGAACTAGAATCAATAATCAGAGCCCTGTCTCTTAGTGTAGACTGTTGGATCAGAGTGACAACTATTGAACCCTGAGGAAAGCAAAAAACAATCCATCTTCTCATACGAAGCTCTAGGAGCTTGTTTGAGACTATACATATATGGCCTAAGTCTGCAAACAAGTGAATAATCGTGCAAAAAACTATCAGGTTACTCCATGTAAATATCCTCATGTAGATCGCCATGCAAAAAAATACTCTTAATATCCATCTCGTAAACTAAACAACTGTGGGAGGCTGCAAGAGAAAGCACAAGATGAATAGAATATATCTTGGAGACAAGAGCGAAAGTCTCAGAATAGTCAATTCATTCAACCTTTGAAAATATCTTAGCCAAAAGATGTGCCATATGTTTGTCTACAGATCCACTTGCTGCATATTTGGTTCTGTAAACCTACTTGCAACGAACCAACTTGCAACGAACCAACTTGCATCCCTTTGGAAGAGGAACAAGATCCAAGTATGATTCTTCATCAAAGAAGAATACTCTTCTGTCATGGAAGCTTCCCACTCATATTTTCCAACAACATTATAAAATTGTTGTGGATCCTATGAAATGAAATGACTCAAAAGATAGATTCTTTTAAAATGTGGTTGATTTGAGGCTAGATAACTAAAATCAATTGCATCTTATCCAAATCTATCAGGGTGATTTCTCTAACGAAGACTCCTCCTCAAGGAATTATCCAAAACATGCTTCTCCTGTATGGGTTCTGTTGGTGCTGATGGAAGATTTTCTTCTAGCAGGAACTTCAGTAGAGATTTCTTCTTCTGCCATATCTACAAAATCATCACAATGATTAGAACCATAATACAAAATTGAAGATGAGGTAGCAGGGGAAGAAGATTATCCTGGAATGATATTTTCAAACAAAAATGAACATCTCTTTGGAACAAAAATTCCTTAGAGTAAGGATCAAAGAGTCAATAATATTTCATGTCCTCCTTATAACCAACAAATATCAATAGCTAACTTTTTTTTTCCACAACTTTTATTTTTTCATATGGAATTAATGCCCAAGTAGGACTATCAAATACCCTGAAAGAAGATACATCAAGCTTATCATGTGTCCAAGCTTCCATTGGAGTCATATTTTGAACTGCCTTATGAGGCATCTTGTTTGGAATGTAATTAGCACAACTAACTGCTTCAACCCAAAAAGTAGGTGCCAAGTTCTTGGGATGAATCATGCAATTATCCATATCCTTAATTGTTCTATTCTTCCATTCAACTACACCATTTTGTTGAAGGGTGTAGGGAACATAATGTTGATGAATAATGCCATGTTCTTTGCAAACAAATTAAAATGCCTTGCTGATATATTCCCCCCTAATATATGTGACTAGCTTTTTAATGGAGAATGAAGATTGTTTCTCAACAAGAGTTTTAAATTTATTGAAGATTGCAAAGACTTCGCTCTTGTACTTGAGAAAATACACCCAAGAATACCATGAAAATCATCAATAAACATTAATGCATATTTGGCCACTGAAAAAGGAGTTGAAAATGTCATTATATCACTATGCATCAAATCACGAGGTCCTTTTACCCTTGAGGCTTTCCCTTTAGGAAAGGGATCTTGGTGTTGTTTGCCAAGGGAACAACCTACGCACACTCCATCAATACATGAAACGTTAGAAAGACCTGAAACCAAATTTTGAGTGTACATCTACTACAAATATCTATAATTGAGATGACCAAATATTTCATGCCAAATCTTACTCAATGAATCAACATGAGCTATAAAAGAAGCAAAAGATGAAGTATCGAAGAAGACAACCTTATATAATCTATAGGCATGATCATCTTGTCCAATAGAAACAACAACTACAGGATCATGTAGCTCTCTAATGACTACTTCATTCGGAGAAAACTGTATTGTTTTCCCATTACCAGAATGGAAAATATGCTAAATGGACAATAAATTTGTAGAAATTTTAGGTACAAAGAGCACATTATTGATGCACCCATTTGTCATTTGTACAATGCCTGATCCCAAGACTTCAAGTTGTGTAGAGTCACCAACTTCAATTTGTGAGATGTAGAGGGAAGGAGGTCTTGACAAAGAGTCATATGATGTGAAGCTCCAGAATCAAGTGTCAAATTGTATGTGCATTTACATATGGCTTGGGATGATAGATCATGTCCCTTGCCTATTGAAATATTGTGATTCTTCATGGCCTCTTCTAAGGCATTCAACTTTATCCAACATCTCACTTCCATATGTCCCCGTTTGCCACAAAAAGTACAAATTTCATCTGTTTTGGTCTTCTTCTTTTCCTGTTTTGTGCTTGTCTTTGAGGAGGAATATTAATTCTTAGAAACTAGAGGAGAAGACTTAGTACTCTGGTTAGGCTTGGAGGGAGTCTCACAGACTTGTGCATAATTTTTCTTTGGTTGAAACCAAGCTTTGTGCTTACCTTTGGAGTTATGAGCAACCAAAGCTTGATTTGAGGAGCCAAAGAGAACATCTAGTTGCTTGAGCTTAGATTGTTCTCGTATGGGACAATCACAAATTATCTCAAATATGGGCATTTGAAATTTGTCACCAAGGGCATCCCTTGTTGCATAGAAGGTAGATGCAAAACTTGAAAATGACCCTTTAGTTTCGACAAAATCAAGAAAATACATTCAACATCATTTTCATCATTGCCACAAGCTTTTAATTGAGACAACAAAGACCTAAATTGAGAAATTTACTATTCAATAGAGCCATGCTCATTAGGTACTAGGGTTGATAATTTAGTTTCCAATTCTAATGCATGGAACTCATTGATACCTCCAAATACAAAAACTAGTTTTTCCCAACTTTCTTTGAGAGTTGAACATTCTTCAAAATGAAATAATAAGTTGTCTTAAACATGCATCCCAATAAATCCCATTGCTTCATCTAGTTTATTCTTGTAGGAAAATCCATCATCTTCTTTTGTAAAATTCAGTCTGTTTTCACTTAATGTTTGCAGCACCCCCTTAAATTGCAGTAGTTGTTGCATTTTTCTTTTCCAAATAATTATACGAAGTAAGTAATTCTATTATCCTTAACTCCACCATAATATCAAAACTAAATTTTACAACTATAACATAATTCCAAAATAAAAATTTTACCAGTGAAAAATTGCCAAAAATTTGTAAAAAATTTGTACAAGAAAAAGGCAATAATATTTACCGAGATTCTTCTTTTTACCCTAGTCAACAATTTTTGCCAATCCTCCTTTTAACCAAAAGGAATTTTGAAAAGCTTTTCATAATATGGATTGCTCTGTTTTTAGGAATCCATAAAACTTTTTTTATAAACCGTTCTCCTTTTTGAAAACCAAAATAAAAGGCCTTTTAAAGCGTCTTCCTCTTTTTTTAAAATATGCCTTTCTCGTCCTAACAAAATTATGCAGGAAATTGAAATAGTGGGCAAAATTAAAAAATATCAAATATGTGTAGTGCCTTGATTAAGTTTAGAAGAAGGCACCTTGAGAACTTACTGTGAAATTTTTAAACTGTATTTCTCACTTCGGTTGACGGTTGAATTTTACCTAAAACACGACAACCTCTACGCTCTTCTCTGGCCACTTCAACTGGCTGCTCTATTCCACGTGTTGAGATAACCAGACACATTGACCCAACTACTTGAATTGTGTTGCACTTCTTAAATGGCAGAGTATGTAGCAAATCATTTCCACTAACGTTAACCAACAAGGAATACTCCGTTGGGCTTCTGTGCGTAGGAAAAAGTGAGCTGATTTGGAACAAAAATATGTTTGTCCCACATAAATGACTACAAATCCTTTGAAAGAGAGAATGACAGGATCCCGAGGTTTATGGCAAGTAAAGGTATACGCAAATGAGAGATTAGAAAATGATTGGAAATTAACAAACTCCAATCAAATCTAAATACAAAACTATGTCTTAAAATATTTAAAATAGATCCAAAAAATGAGAAGGGAGCTTGCAGTATAGGTCTGATACCATGAAAGAGTATTAAAATTTTCAAGGATTAGACCACAAATATAAATAATCCTTCTACCAAGATTTCACAAGATGAACAACAAAGAGAAAACACACTTCATTGCTCCATAAAATGGGCTAGACATGAACCTAATTTATAGGAACAATAAAGGCTTATAGCAATAGTTATAAGACACACTTCATTTCTTGAGAAAATGAGCTATACATGATCCTATTTTATAGGAAAAATAAAGACTTATAGTGATAGCTATAAGATAAGACTAACGACTCAATAGATGGGGATAAGACTGACAATGCAGCTGATAAGATCACTACACAAGCTTACACGTTTCAATATTTATTGGAAATCTAACAATTTTGTCAGCACAATATGTTTCATTATACAACTTCCACCACATATAGGGTTACTTTTACTGTCCAGGTGTGGAAAACCATTACTACAAATAGGTTCTATATCCAAAGACCATATTAATAATTTGATTAACCATTAGTAATTCAAGATTCTAATATTAAATAATAATCAAAGAATATTCTATATATGATTAATCAATAATAATTAGTTTAGTTTTTTTTTTCAAGGAAAATATATAACTTTATTTATGATTGATAAACAAATTAAATTTTGCATATACACTTTAGAAAAGTGTATTTCACAAGATCTATCTATATCTCTAAGCACTAGGCAAAAAATATACCAGTTCCCCCAATAGAGAAACAATAGTATTACAAAATGATCTTAGAGGTCCATACAACAACCCTAAAAACCAAAAATTACAAGGTCATAACCCTTGAATACAAACTGACAGTCATTAGAATAAAAATAGGGCCTAAATGCATCTATACAAAACCCTAGCATTTAAAAAAATTCATGGGTCAAAATACCCCTTGAGAGACATCAAAACGTCCACATAACCAATTCAAAGCGGAATGTTACGCAGAAGCACATGCATCAGGCAAAGAAAGAGTGGTAGAAACCACCACTTACAAACAATGGGAAGACACCACAACCAAGCACTAGTAGACCCCAACTAGAGCAACTACGGTGGAAAAACCAAAAAATGAGAGTGAGTCGACAACAAAAACCTAGGCATGTGGAGCACAAGAGATACGACGAAGTGGGTCACCAAAAAATCACCAAAGCCCTAAAAGAGCCGAGCCATGAACAAGATTAACACTAAGAGGTGGTAGCAAACCAACTCTAGAAAAATACATAACCACACCTGACGACAATGACTGTAAACAGGAAATGACATCGACGAGTATGCCATCAAGGTGACAAAGAAACCAAGACAAGGAAACATAAAAGTTAGGGTTGTGATGGATAGGGTTCCAATTGCTAAACCCGCTGCCCCTTAGTGCTTCCCTTAATCAAAGTGGTTTTCTAAAAAAATCATAATTCCTATTTAATAATTACTTTATTATTTATACGTATTTTGTTTTTTTTTTAAATTATTTATATAATAACGTTTTTTTTTATAATTTTATTTAAAATTAATATATTTTTTAAATAATTTACATTAAAATTTATTTAAAACAAATTTAAATACATTTAATATAAAATTAATTAAATATTATATTATTAATCAAAATCAATAAAATTAATCTACTATTTTTTTTATAAAACCAAATTTTATATGCAAAATTATTTTAATAACGTTCCCAATTTAGGAGGTTTTCCTGCATTACGATGGGTAGGTCTGCGTTCGATGTGACAGGAGTACGCCTGCCCCTGCTTCAGAACCTGTTCTTGGTTTCCTCGGCGCCCCTCTCTAGGTATCTGGAACGTGGCCAGGCGTACGTTTGGTAATTACCCGATTTAAAGAATGGGGTTAATTCTTTTTTGCCATTTCTGTTCTACCCAACGGTGTTTAGCAGTTAGGGTTTCTGCTCTGGAGCGGTTTTCGCGCTTCTTCGGTGTCGGTTTAAGAGGAGCTGTTGGCGTTAACAATGGGGTTTGACAGCGAGACTGTTGAACTAGAGCCCACACCTGAAGACCTTCTTACGTGTTGGGGGCACGAGATTTCTGAGAATAATCTTGAGCTTTACTTCCATAACAATGTTGCTTCTCAAGCTTTCGGAGCCGATGCGGCTTATGGGGGACTTTCGAATGGGGCAGGGCTGCTAGGTGAAACCCTGCACAATACTTGGAGTGGGTGATGAAAGGGCGGGCTCCTCCCTGAACCGGTTTGCGAGCGTCATTCTACCTTTGAAGACAGAGTCAGAGAGGCGCCGCAATTTCCTCAGTCCCTTCCTACAACTGCACCTCAAGGTAATCCTCCTTTTCACGTTTTTACTGGGGGTTTAGAGGATATAGATGGCAGCTGTGGTCTACAAGGTTTTACTGCTCGTAAAACCCTTGGTGAAGTTCTTCCTGTTGGAAGTACCCCCTCTGGGAGGATTTTTAAAGGAAGATTTGGTGGGTCTATGTTTTCCTGGAGTAGGTCAAGGTTTCTTGCCTTCTGGGGCCCCTGCGCCGGTTGATGCTCGTGCTCTTGTCTCTCAGGGCGGGGGCGGACAGGTTCACTCCGTGCTGCAAGGGGAGGTTCCCCTTCTTTGTCAGTCTAGGGTTTCCTCTAACGAGGCAATTGAGAGACCCTTGCGGTCTTTGGCCTCTGAAAACCAGGGACCCTACCTTTGTAAAGGGGCCGCCTCGAGACCTAGTGCTCAGCCTGATAAGAGGGAGGTAGGAGAACCTCCCAAGGTCTATGAAGAAGGACGGAAGGGTTTGCCTGAGCCTACGGGGACGGATGTTCCCATCTCAAAATCCGCTGGAGAAGGGGAGGGTATCAAGGAAGCAGCGGGAAGCAAACACAAAAAGCAAAAGCCCATTAAGAAGAAAGATGACAGGCCCAAATGCATGTTGGGAGTAGACATAAGTATAGAACAAGCGATGGAAGCGTCAGAGACCATGCTAGTTGAAAGAGTGAGAGGAAGGAAGTACTCGGCCGAGTAGATCTCTGATTGGGCCCTCGCTGAATGGAAAGATGCCCCAGGTCAGCCTTCAAAGATCTCAATTTTGGCAAGGGGCTGGTTCAGTATCAAATTTGACAGGAAAGACCAGGTCAACTGGGTGCTAGGAAGAAATTGGTTCTTCGGTAAGAGACCAATCCTTTTTCTTCGATGGACTCCCTTATTCGACGCTTAGAAAGAAAAAATTGCAGAGTCCCCCGTATGGGTCAAACTCCCAGGCCTCCCTTCGCAGTTCTAGACCGACTCTGTTTTTGTTTCCATAGGGAAACACGCTGGGCACTTTTCTGGAAGCAGACAATTCGTACATCCAAACCAAGGATCGGAGTGTGGCACGAATTTTGGTCAATTTAAACCCCATAGAAGGTTTGGTGGACGCAATGACTCTCCATTATAGGGACTTGGAATTTATGCAAACCCTCGATTATGAGCATCTCCCCTTTCGATGCAACCGTTGTCATAAGTATGGGCATTTGGCGAAGGATTGCCATCTTGGTCACCGACGTCGCCGCAGGCAGAAAAAACAGTGCAAGAAGGAGGGAGTCTCTCTTCATGATGTGGAAGGTCTTTCACAGGCAACAACACCTCGCCCCTCTGAGCAGGAGAAGTCCCCAATTATTGAGGAGGTCATGGTGCAGGACCAGGCAGTGGAAGCAGCCCCTCTCTCTCCTCCTCCAGCTGACATGGCGACCTCCCTGGTTCCCCTTCCAGTTGCAGAACTTGTTGGGGCGTCTCAGGCGAGTATGTTCACTTCCCTTCCTTTCTCCATCCAATCCTCTTTTTGTTATTCTATGTCTGAGTTTGCTAAGCCTGGTCCTTCTAGGCAGATTCTCAATGATCTTTCGGCCTTAAATATTTCTTGTTCGTCTTTACACAGTGTGATTCTTTCAATCCCGGACCCTCCCGAACCTAATCTTCCCCCGGCTGTTCGTGACCCTATCCCTTCTAGCCCTCGAGCCTCTTCTTCTGACATCCCCCCTTATAACCTCAGATCTCGGGCTAATCGTGTTGGGAAAGGGCTGGTTGTGGGAGGGCTTGCTTCAGACCCTGTGGCATTTGGACCTAGGAAGATGAGAGGAAGGAAATCAAACCTCTCCATGGCCCAGTTCAAAGTCATTGTTGATATGGCTGACGGGAGGCAAATGTCTATCACTGGGGTGCTTAGAGCAGAGCGTCCACCCCCCGAAGGTGTCCCATGATCTTCCTTTCTTTCAATTGCAGAGGTTTAGCTAGCCAAATGAAAAAGCTAGCCTTCAGAGAACTTGTGCGGTCAAAAAACCCGGATGTTATCATGCTTCAGGAAACGTTGGGGAAAGGGGATGAAGTGATCAGTATTATCTCTAAATTGTTGCCTGGATGGGTTTTTCATGCCCTCGATGTAGTGGGCAGATCTGGGGAAGTAGTCTCAGGTTATAATTCAAAGAAGTTAAGATACATTTCTTCTTGGGGTTCTGAAAACTGTTTGGCTCTGGAACTCTATTCAAATGAGTTGAACCTCTCGTTTCTTTCCTTGAACATATATGGGCCTTGTGTGAATAGGGAGCGCTTCTGGACCTCGTTCTTCAGATCCTTTTGGCCTACCCACCCAAACTTAATTATTGGAGGAGACCTGAATTTCTCCCCGGGGGAAGCTGAGTCTTGGGGAGCATTAGCCAGAGCAGACCCTCTTACAGACTTCTTTAGGAACAATTTGGCTATGGCTCATCTGGTGGATGTCCCCCTTCTCAAATTGCACCCTACATGGAGGAACCGAAGAGTTGGGCCTGATTGGGTGGGCAAAAAGTTAGATCTTTTTTTGCTGTGTGAAGCTTTGGTGGAAAATCTCTTGATCTACATACACTGGGTTGGGGAGGGGGGTGTCTTTGACCACTTCCTGATCTTTTTGGAAATGAAAGGTGATGGTAAAAAGCCGGGAATCCCCTTTAAATTCAATTCCTCCTGGCTACAGGATGATTCTTATAATGAATTGTTTCATGCAACTTGGGAGAAATACAGTTTTAGTATTGAAGCCTCCAGGAGCTCTTTATTTATGAACAACCTCAAGAGATTGAAAGCTGCCTCCAAACATTGGGCTGCTCAAAAGAAATCCATGGAAGAGGAGGAACTCAAAAAGGTCAATTCTGAACTAGAATTGTTGGAAGACCCTGAAGGCAGAGGCTATGCTTCTGATGAATCCAGGGAAAGAATCAAGGAGTTGGAGGCCTCTAGGAGGAAAATTCTCCAAATTGGGGAAGAGAGTTGGCGGCTGAAAAGCTGAGCGATCTGGCTACAAGCGGGAGATGAGAACAAAAAGTTCTTCCAGAATTTTGAAAAAGTCTGGAAAATCTCAAACACTATTTGGGAAATCCCTAAGGAGGATGGTGAATTGGCAAAATCTTTTGAGGATTTGGCGTCTCTGGGCATCAATCACTTCAAGTCTTTGTTTAAAGCTCCTACAGAGATCTCCATAGCTGAGGTAATCAGAGTCGCCCAATTCTTTCCTAGCTACATTGACGAAGAAGGAAATGAGGCCATCATGGCACCAGTCTCGAAGCAAGAAGTGGAGGATATCCTTAAAGAAATGTAGAAGGACAAAAGCCCTAGACCGGATGGCTGGACTGTCGAATTTTTTCAACATTTTTTTGAAACTTTAGGGGATGAGCTGGTAGCTCTTGTGGAGGAGTCTCGGAGTTCTGGGTCTATCTACCAGCCCTTTAACTCAACCTTCCTAGCCTTGATTCCTAAAGTCGACCATCCTGACTCCTTTGCTGACTTTCGGCCCATCTCATTGTGTACCTGTGTTTATAAAATCATTGCAAAAGTCATTGCCTCAAGATTAAAGCCTTTCTTATCCAGACATATCTCCCCTGAACAATTTGGTTTTCTGGATGGTAGATAGATTCATGAAGCTGTGGGAGTTGCCCAAGAAAATCTTCATAGTCTGAAGAGAAGTGGGAAGAAAGGGGCTATTATCAAAATTGACTTGCCAAAATCCTATGACAGAATAAGCTGGATGTATCTGCGCCTCCTGCTAACACATCTTGGTTTCAGATTTGATTTTGTTAGATGGGTAATGAGTTGTGTAACTTCGTCCTCTATTGCTATTCTGATAAATGGAGCTGCCACTTCTTTCTTCAATCCTGAGCGAGGCTTAAGGCAAGGATGCCCTCTTTCGCCCCTTCTATTCCTATTGGCTGTTGAGGGGATTAGCTTAATGATTCACAAAGAAAAAATACAGGGTCATCTTAAAGGAATAGAAGTTGTGGTAAACCCATGGATCACTCACTTGCTCTTTGTAGACGATATTTTGTTGTTTTGTAACGGGAGTTTGGAGGACTGTCGATCTCTGAAAAGTATCTTGGACCTTTTTCTGAAGGCTACAGGCCTTCAAATCAATGAACAGAAATCAAATCTTACTACCTCCGGTCTGTCCATTGAAGAAGTGGGAAGGGTTGAAGCTCTGCTGCATTTTGAAGTTAAATCCATTCAGGATAACTTCAAGTATTTGGGTTTCCACCTCAAGCCTGATAATTATCGAATCCATGATTGGAAGTGGCTCCTTGCTAAAATCGAAAAAAAAACTCAATCACTGGAGTCTCAAATGGCTTTCAAGGGCAGGAAGGCTGGTTTTAATCAAGTCAATCTTGATGGAAATTCTGGTGTATTGGGCCAGTCTCTCATGGGTACCGAAAGGTATTCTGGCCTCTATTGATAAACTATGCAGTAGATTTCTATGGGCTGGCTCTAAAGTGGATCATGTCACTCCATAGGTAGCATGGGATAAAATCATCAGACCTAGGGAGTGGGGAGGTTGGGGTATAAAAAAATTTCTCCTTTTCCAAATCCCTTGCAGCCAAACTTTCTTGGAGACAGATTTCGATAGAATCGCTCTGGTCGTCTATCATTAAAAGGAAATACATTGCTCAAGGATCAGTCCTTGACTAGGTCCGCTCTCCCCTAAAGTCTTCAAAAAACGCATCAGTGGTCTGGAAAGCTATCGTAGCATCAGTGCAAACCATTGAGCAAGGTCTAGCATGGAGTGTGGGCGATGGAAACCAGGTCCGGCTTGGCTGTGACCCCTGGGTCGGATGTTCAGCCAGGTTTTCTCTTTCATAGGATTTGGTAAAATTCCTAAATGGCAGATATTTTCACAACCTGAGTCAAGTGGCTGATCAACGGTCTTCCTCCCTACTGAAACAAGGATGGCTCTCAGGGACGGATCTGCAACTTGAAGAAAGATGGAAGGAGGAATGGAGACTATATGTTTTAGACTTGCAAAATTCTTCTGTCCCGATCTCTGACTTAAGGGAAGAACTACGTTGGGTTCATGCTCAGTCTGGACTCTATTCTCCAAAGCTGGGGTATAAATGGATGATGTCTCGGCAAGGGTGGGCGGCCACGGCCTGGTGGTACTAACCGATTTGGAAATTTAAATGTCCAGCCAAGACCAGACTTTTCTTCTGGTGTATCCTTCAGAAAAAAGTGCCTACTTGGGGATTTTCTTCAAAAGAGGGGGAAATCAGGTCTGGGGTGGTGCTCCCTTTGCAAGAATAATGAGGAAACATCTTCCCACATCTTTCTTCAATGCCCTTTCAATGTTAGTCTTTGGGTCGAATCTCTAAGGCTTATCAATATACCCTCCAGGTGGGAAGGAGAAGACCTTCTGCAAGCATGGACCCGATGGTGGTAAGAGGCTCCTAACGATAAAGTTAGATCAATTCCTCTCCTGATTGCGTGGGGTACTTGGATTGCTCTGAACAGGGAAATATTTCAAGACCAGTCTTTCCCAATCTGAAGATTGGTTGCGGAAGGTGCTGCCATCTATGATAGCATACCAACTCCACCTGGTCCAGGTCCCCCTCACCGCATTCAGCCTGAAGCTATTAGGGATTCAATTCCATGGGCTTTTTTTGATGGTGCCTCAGCTTTGAATGGGCAGTGTGGTGTTGGTCTAGTTATTCACTTATCTTCTGAAAATTCCTTACGTGCTTCAGTGGGTCTTGGGCAAGGGTCAAACAATTTTGCTGAACTTAAAGCCCTTCATTTTTTTCTTTGCTGGTTGATCTTGAGACAATTGAGGAAGATTCATATCTTTGGTGACTCTAAGAACATAGTGAATTGGTTTAATGGGACAAAACAGTGCAGAAATTATATTTTGTTACCTTTGCTTAAAGAGATTCTTCAGATCAAATGCTATTTCACTGAGATATCTGTTTGTCACATTTACAGGGAAAGGAACCAGGATGCAGACCGCCTATCTAAAGCAGGTGCTCAGCAAGATATGGGGATCTGGACAGTAACAGAGATGGAAAATGGGGCTGTTCATTCCCTGGAACAACTTGTCTTTGATTAAAAATTATGTTTTATTTCTCTTTTGTACATAATCTACTACTCATAAACTACAGACTGTCTCTTAACTATTGATGACTCAGAACTGTTTTTCCTTATGTAAGGAGGTTCTGGGTCCTCATCTGAAAAATTGTTTCTAAATTTCAGGAGACCGGGATAGTTCTTACTGCCAGTCTTTCCTTTTTTGGAGTGGAAGCTTGTGCTTCTAAAGGCATTAACCCCTCTTGTTCTCATCTCTGTTTCGGGTTTTTTTCACCGAGGGATGATGAATAATTAGAGGTGCCTCTGTTTTTTATTTTTTTGTGTACAGGCTGCTTTGACAATACCTTTAGGTGTTGTAAAGTAGTTGAGACCACCATTCTCCTTTGGATAAAAGGTGAATGGAGCTGATCTGAAATGCTCTGCTTATGCTATGTGACTATCTATATATAATAGAAAGTTCGATTTTTTTCTGTGGAAAAAAAACATTTGATTTATTATATATTTTTAAATATTTCTAGAACTAGTTTGAGTGGTCCAATCTCACTACTTAAACATAATTTTACTAGCTCGTTTCCAAGTTATTTGTTTTTTCTTAATAATGATTCTAAGTCTTTTTGAAACCATTTTAAGTGGCCAAACATCATTGATTATTAATTCTTAAGGTGCTATGGATGGCGGAATAATATTATAAAGTTTTTTTTTTTTTTTAAATTGTGATAATTGATTTTATTACTAGTCCTTGTATTATTGGGGACTATAGCATTTTCCTCATGGTTAAGTTGTGTTGACTATGCATTATTTGGCTATTTTTTGCAATTTTGACCAAATTTTCGAGAAAATGCTTAATATTTCTATTTTTGCATAAATTGGAATTTTTTTTTAAATTTTCAGTAAATTTTATTTCTAATTTCTCATTGGATGAGAAAGATTTGATGGGACATAATTCCCTAGTGGAGGGTGTTTTATTTTTGTTTTTTTTCTAGTGCTTCACAATTCATTTTAAAATTAAAACAAAAGGAATTTTGTGAGTGGCCATTGCATTGGTGAGTTGTCTGACGTTGACACTATTATGTTATCTATTTGGTCAATGATGCAAAAATTGATGCGGTTGCAGGACACTATTATGTTAGTGATTTTATCAGTGATGTGAGAATCAATTATGTTGCAGTTTGTTTGCATAGGCCATGGGGGGTGTTGAAAAATGCCAAATTAATATTATGATGTTTCCTTGTGCAGGATGGATTATGTGTTGGAGAACTATGATCCTTTTCGTAGTGAGTGCTATGGCACTGATAAATGGTGCAGTAGTTGGTATGGCTTCGTTGTGTGAAAATTTTACTATGCGAAGGAGATAGTATGTGTGGGAGAATTGTGGGTCCTTTGCATAGAACAGGGTGCTCTCACACTAATGTGGGCGCAGAGGGAGATAGTGTAATTTTTTTAACAATTCTCGTAATAATTGGACTATAAAATTTATTCTTATTATGCAATATTAAATAATCCATGTTTTCAATCCATGTGACATGTGGTTGGAAGAAATTGTTATGTTAGTGCATAAGCCTTGGTGGGGGGGGAGGGGGGGTGAGAAAATCTCTAATTAATATTATAATGTTTCCTTATGTGGAGGAAAATTTATGTGCAAGAAAATTTGATGCTCCTTTGCATATACGGGGGTGTTAAATAAACCATGTTTTCAATCCCTGTGAAGAAGAAGTGTTGTGTGGTAAGACAAAGTGATTCATTTCAATCTTTTCATTGAAAGGGTCTGATACATGTTTTGTATTCCCATGGTATGAAGAGTCCTTAGTGTTAGTTAGTTCTTGGTTTCCCAAATGTGTGGAAAGATTTGTGCAAGGTTTATTAAAATATAATAAATATACAAATCATGTTTTAATGATTATTTAGAAACACATTTCACAACTATGGAAGTAGTTGTGCGGAGGGAGCTATATGAACGTGGTTGTGTGGAGCTAGCTATTTGGAGGAAGCATGTGTGGAGAACAAATGCATGTGTATAGATCTTTCACTTTGTCGAAAACTTTGTGCAAAGTTTATCAAAATAATAAATATAAAAATCACTTTTTTACTTTGTATTTAGGAACGTATTGTGCGATGTATGCTCATTAATTAATATCAGTTTCAAATGTCAATGACTGAATAAACGACGTTATTGAATGAAAAATTAGTTGTGCGGATGAAGTTGTGGAGGTGTGGAGGTTATGTGTAGAACAGAGCATGTTCTGAATTTGTGTGGAATGAGGGAATTTCGGAGGGATATTTAACTGTAATGCATTTTGATATTAGTAGATTGTACGCAAGATAAATTCCTATTTTATTATTAATATATTCTACGAAGTGTGGAGGTTCATACAATGAAACATTGAGAGATGTTTGCACACAATGGACTGTGTTGTTCAGAGAAAGCATGTGTGGAGAACAAATGCATATGCACAGAGCTTTCACTATGTTGAAATATTTTTCCAAAGTTTATTAAAATAATAAATATACATATCTCTTCTTTAATTCTTATTTAGTAATGTATTTCACAATGAATGCTTCCTCCCCATGATATATGGGACCCACATCAATTAATGTCAGCTTCATATGTGAAAGATTTATTTAACGACGTTGTTGAGTTCGAAAGTAGTTGTGCGGACAAAGCTGTACGGAGGTGGTTGTGCATGTGCGGAGAAAAAATGAATCTGTAGAATGAGGGAAGTGAGGAGGGATCTTTAAATTGTAATGTGTTTTTAACTCTTTTGGAGTTAATGCATGTGCAATTCGATATTAGTAGATTGTGCACAAGAGCAATGTTTATTTATCTTTAGAGTACATATGCATTTGTGTTATTTTGAAAAATACATTAATATTAACATTTTGATGCTTTGAAAATCATGTTAATATATTTGATATCTTGAGATATTTATTCGCACTCATGTATGAGACTATTGGTTATTTTATTATTAATAGATTGTGCAAAGTGAAAAGGTTCATATAATGAAATATTGCGATATTTTTGCGCACAATGGATTTTCTCTACAGTCCCACACATATGCATTTGTGTTATGTTGAAAGTGTATGAAAATAATGTTTCTAGATTTGATATTTTAATGCTTATGTGGTTTTCTGAATACTTGGGATGGTGTGTAGTCAGTGAATTGAATGCTGAGAGGATTGGTATTTACCCACATGAATTTTTTATATTAATAATAGGGAAGACATCAAGATGATGAAAAATTTGGATGGAAGTTTTATCTTTGTAGCATGTTTCAGATGCAAAATAGTGGTAGGTGGTGATTTCTAGGGAAATGAATGTGCAAACATTTAAAATAGCTAGTACAATGAGTGAAAAATAGTAATAGAAAAAATAACTCACTTCGTTCTAGTTGGTAGATTTGTGAATCGATAATAATAATAATAACTAGCACAATCACATTTACCAATGTGGTTGATATATGCCGATAAGCGTATATGAAATATATTTACAACCACATTCACCAATGTGGTTGATATATGCTGATAGGCCTATATCCACCACCCACCACATGTATTTTACCAAAATAATAATTATGTATTTATGAATATAATTACCAATATACTTTATATATCTACTTATAATATATTAATAATATTAACTATATGCATACTATATGTTATTTGATAATAAAATATTATTAAATTTTTCTATACATTAATAGTTGTAACTCAAATTATACTAAAATTCATATATAACATAATAATAGTATTTTATTACTATCTATATAAGTCTATATCTCTTACCAATATCCCAAGGGATTATTAATATTATAAGCCAAAAGAACTAATAAAACCAAGGAATTGGTGAACCCAAGGAGGAAATATTAAAAACCTAAGAGATCAAGAAGCTGAAGGGATCCATATTAAAAAGAGAAGAGATTAATAAAGGCTAGGAATTAATATTTTAAATACAAATGAATGATAAACTCACATGATTATTAATATCATAAACCGAAGAGAACAATCAAATTTAGGGATTGTTAATATTATAAACCCAATGAATTAATAAGCTCATCAATAAACCCAATGGATTGATATTAAAAACCGAAGGAAATAAAAAACCCAATGGATTAATACTAAAAAACCAAGGGTTTATAAACCTAAGGGAACAATATTAAACCTAATAGATTAATATTATAAACCCTTAAGTATAAAACCCTTAGATAAATACTATAAACCATGAAACAAACATTAATATTTTAAACTGAAGGGATTAAAAAACCAAAGGCATTAAACAATAAACCAAAGGAATTATTAATATTAGAAAGTTAAGGAACAAATAAACCAAAGCTTTTAATATTATAAACTGAAGAAATTAGTAAACCTAAGGGAAAAATATTATAAACCCAAGGGATGAATATTAATATGATAAAATAAGAAATTAAGAAACCCTAACAATTAATATTTGAAAGTGAATAGATTAATAAACCCTAAGAATTAATATTTAAACTCAAAAACTTAAGAAATTAATAAACCCTAAGAATTAATATTTTAAACTCAAGAGCTTTAAAAACCCAAGAGATTATTAATATTAAAAACCAAAATAACTAATAAACCCAAGGTTTTAATATTATAAACCCAAGGAATTGGTGAACCCAAGTGATAAATATTAAAAACTTAACAGATCAATAAAGATAAGGGATCAATATTAAAAAAATAAGAGATTAACAAACCCCACAAATTAATATCTTAAACACAAAGGATTGATAAACTCACATGATTATTAATATTATAAACCCAAGGGAATAATATTAAACCTAAGAGATTAATATTATAAACGTGAAGTATTTAAAAACCCTTAGATAAATACTATAAGCCATTAAATAAACATGGTTGACCATGCTTTATTTAAACATTGAGACAATTGTTGTCACAATTAGAAAACTCAAGGGATTAAAAAACCCTACGAATTAATATTTGAAACTCAAAAATCTAATAAATTTATAAACCGTAAGAATTAATATTTTAAACTCAAGATATTAATAAACCCAAGGGATTGTTAATATTATAAACCAAGAAAACCAATAAACCCAATGGTTTAATATTATAAACGAAAGGAATTGGTGAACCGAAGGGATAAATATTAAAAACCTAAGGGATCAATAAGGCCAAGGGATTAATATTAAAAAGACATGAAATTAATAAACCCTATGAATTAATATTTTAAACTCAAGAGATTAATAAACCCAAGGAATTATTAATATTATAAACCAAAAGAAATAATAAACCCAAGGTTTAATATTATAAACCAAAGGAATCAGTGAACCCAAGGGATTGACATTAAAAACCTAAGGGATTAATAAGGCCAAGAGATCAATATTAAAAACAGAAGATATTAATAAACCTTAAAAATAAAGATTTTAAACTCAAAAACCTCAGAAATTATAAATCCTAATAATTAATATTTTAAACTCAAGAGATTAATAAACCCAAGAGATTATTAATATTATAAATCAAAATAAGTAATAAACCCAAGGGTTTAATATTATAAACCAAAGGAATTGGTGAACCCAAGAAATAAATATTAATATTATAAACCAAGAAATTAATAAACCCTAAGAATTAATATTTTGATCTCAAGAGATTAATAAACCCAAGGATTTATTAATATTACAAACCAAAAGAACGAATAAACCCTAAGGTTTAATATTACAAACCAAATGAATTAGTGAACCCAAGGGATAAATATTAAAGACCTAAGGGATAAATAAGGCCAAGGGATCAATATTAAGAACACAAGAGATTAATAAACCCTAAGAATTAATATTTTAAACACAAAAACCTAAGAAATTAACAAACCCTAAGAATTAATATTTTTATCTCAAGAAATTTTAAAACCAAAGGGATTATTAATATTATAAACCAAAAGAACTAATAAACCAAAGTGTTTTATATTATAAACCCAACGAATGAGTGAACCCAAGGGATAAATATTAAAAACCTAAGCGATCAATAAGGTGAAGGGGTCAATATTAAAAACATAAGAGATTAATAAAGCATACAAATTAATATCTTTAACAGAAAGGGTTGATAAACTCATATGATTATTAATATTATAAACTCAAGGGACTAATATTAGACTTAAGAGATTAATACTATAAACCTCAAGTATATAAAAACCTTTAGATAAATACTATAAACCGTAAAATAAACATGATTGAGCATGCTTGATTTAAACATTGATACAATTGTTGTCACAATGCGATGTTGGGCGAAGAATGACCATGGTTGGCCATGGTTGATTTTCAAACTGAGAAAATATTTTTCACAATGTGGTATTTGACCATGGAAGTCCTTGATCAACTACGACTAGCGATGATTAACAATGGTCACCCATGGTTGGTTTTCATATTGAGACAATGTTTTTCATAATATGACATTAGACCATGCATTAATATTAAAGTGTACGACTAATATTTAACGCCTAATATTACCACCCCAAATATTTATAAAACTCAAAGGATTAATAAACCCTAAGAATGAATATTTTAAACTCAAAAGCCTAAGAAATTAATAAACCCTAATAATTTATAATTTAAACTCAAGAGATTAATAAACCAAAGGGAGTATTAATATTATAAACCAAAAAAACTAATAAACCCAAGGGTTTAATATTATAAGTTAAAGGAATTGGTGAACCCAAAGGATAAATATAAAAAACCTAAGGGATCAAGAAGGCCAATGGATTAATATTAAAAACACAAGAGATTAATAAACCCTAAGAATTAATATTTTAAACACAAAAACCTAAGAAATTAATAAATCATAATTTAATCAATATTTTAAACTCAGGAGATTAATAAACCCAAGGGATTATTAATATTATCAACCAAATGAAATAATAAACCCAAGGGTAATGTTATAAACCAAAGGAATCAGTGAACCCAAGGGATAACTATTAAAAACCTAAGGGACCAATAAGGCCAAGGGATCAATATTAAAAACACAAGATATTGATAAAACCTAAGAATAAATATTTTAAACTAAAAAACCTAAGAAATTAACGAACCCTAATAATTAATATTTTAAATTCAAGATATTAATAAACCCAAGAGATTATTAATATTATAAACCAAAAGAAGTAATAAAACCAAGGGTTTAATATTATAAACCAAAGTAATTGGTGAACCCAAGGGATAAATATTAATATTATAAACCAAGAAATTAACAAACCCTAAGAATTAATATTTTAAACTCAAGAGATTAACAAGACCTAAGAATTAATATTTTAAAAACAAAAGATTAATAAACTCAAAGGGTTATTAATATTATAAACCAAAAGAACTAATAAACCCAAGGGTTTAATATTAGAAACCAAAGGAATTGGTGAACCCAAGGGATAAATAATAAAGACCTAAGGGATAAATAAGGCTAAGGGATCAAACTTAAAAACACAAGAGATTAATAAACCCTAATAATTAATATTTTAAACACAAAAAACTAAGAAATTAATAAACCCTAAGAATTAATATTTTTAACTCATGAGATTTTAAAACCCAAGGGATTATTAATATTATAAACAAAAAGAAATAATAAACCCAAGTAATTGGTGACCCCAAGGGATAAATATTAAAAACCTAAGGGATCAATAAGGCGAAGGGATAAATATTAAAAACATAATAGATGAATAAAGCCTACAAATTAATATCTTAAACATAAATGATTGATAAACTCACATGATTATTAATATTCTAAGCTCAAGGGAATAATATTAAACCTATGAGATTAATATTATAACCTCAAGTAAATAAAAACATTTAGATAAATACTATAAACCATAAAATAAACATGGTTGAGCATGCTTCATTTAAACATTGAGACAATTGTTGTCACAATGCGACATTGGACGAAGAATGACCGTGGTTGGCCATGTTTTATTTTCATATTGAGACAATGTTTTTCATAACATGACATTGGAACATGCATTAATATTAAAGTGTACGACTAATATTTATCGCCTAATATTACCAACCCAAAGATTTAGAAAACTCAAGGGATTAATAAGTCCTAAGAATTAATATTTTAAACTCAAAAACCTAAGAAATTAATAAACCCTAAGAATTAATAATATAAACTGAAGAGATTAATAAACTGAAGGGATTATTAATATTATAAACCAAAAGAATTAATAAACCCAAGTGTTTAATATTACAGACTAAAGGAATTAGTGAACCCAAGGGATATATATTAAAAACCTAATGGATCAGTAATGCCAATGGATTAATATTAAAAACACAAGAGATTAATAAAACCTAAGAATTAATATTTTAAACTAAAAAACCTAAGAAATTAGTAAAGCATAAGAATCAATATTTTAAACTCAAGAGATTAATAAACCCAAGGGATTATTAATATTATAAACCAAAAGAACTAATAAACCGAGGGGTTTAATATTATAAATGAAAGGAATCGGTGAACCCAAGGGATAAATATTAGAAACCTAAGGCATCAATAAGGCCAAGGGATCAATATTAAAAACATAAGAGATTAATAAACCCTAAGAATAAATATTCTAAACTCAAAAAACCTAAGAAATTAATAAGCCCTACTAATTAATATTTTAAATTTAAGAGATTAATAAGCCCAAGAGATTATTAATATTATAAACCAAAAGAAGTAATAACCAAAAGGAATTGGTGAGCCGAAGGGGTAAATATTAATATTATAAACCAAGAAATTAGTAAACACAAACAATTAATATTTTAAATTCAAGAGATTAACAAACCCTAAGAATTAATATTTTAAAATCAAGAGATTAATAAACCCAAGGGGTTATTCATATTATAAACCAAAATAAATAATAAACCTAAGGGTTTAATATTACAAACCAAAGGAACTGGTGAATCCAAGGGATAAATATTAAAGACCTAAGGGATCAATATGGCCAAGGAATCGATATTAAAAACATAAGAGATTAATAAACCCTAAGAATCAATTTTTAAACTCAAAAACCTAAGAATTTAATAAACCCTAAGAACTAATATTTTAACTCAAAAGATTTTAAAACCGAAGGGATTATTAATATTATACACCAAAAGAACTAATAAACCCAAGCAATTGGTGATCCCAAGGGATAAATATTAAAAATCTAAGGGATCAATATTAAAAGCATAAGAGATTAATAAACCCTACGAAAGTCATTTTTCAAATAGCCTCTTCCAAAACACAACCAGATTGATGAAAATAGGAACATCGATTCAAATCAATAGGATAATTATCATGATACTTAACTCTTTCCAACCAATCCCTTCTTGTTTTCCTCCCATCCTCCCTCATGTGCACATGAACAAGTATTTTACATTCGTTTTCATTTCATCTAGCACATGAAGTTGCTCATCAATAAATGTAGGATGGAGGCCATGTTTTCTATTGAACTTTTTCCGAAGATACGAAAGAGAACTTATCACTCTAGAAATATTTTCTACCACTTGATTATAATAGATGCCATAATTATTATCCATATCTGCATTTGAAAGGAAAAATGATAAAATCAAAATTAATACACACACACACATAGAAATATATGCACACACACACACATATAAAACATAGCACCTAATTTTTATTATTGTTAAAAAAATTTATCTTAAAAACATCATGGTATAAAATAACCTAACGCTACATGAACCAAATGATATAAAAATTTCTACAAATATAAACCTCATTAGCAATACATATTGTACACATGAAATGAGTGATAAAATTAAATTATTGATATGACCCTTATTACAATAGTCAACAAAAATTCACAATTTTGTATACTTTATGTTTAAAATCAAATATTAATAATGTTAGTAATTCTATATTTGTATTTAATGTTAATGTATATGTTAATTTTAGTTTATTAAAAACGAAGGTATTAATACTATAAATGCTCGAAATTAATATTATAAACTCAAAAGATTAATAGACCCAAGGGTTTATTAAACCCTAACATTATAAACCCAATGAAATAATATTAACCCTAGGATTAGTATTATAAACCAAAGCATTATAAACCCTAGGATTAATATTATAAACCCAAGGGTTTATTAAACCCTAATATTAGAAACCAAATGGAATAATATTAAACCCCAGGACTAGTATTATAAACCAAAATATTATAAACCCTAGGATTAATATTATAAACCCAATGGATTATCATTATAAATACTTGGGACAAAGATTATAAATCCAAAAGATTAAACCCTAACATTGTAAACTCAAGGGAATAATATTAAACCCTAGGGAAATTATTATAAACCAAGGGTATTTATAAGTTGAGAGGGATTACTATGGTTGACCCAAGTTTACCATAGGCTACTATGGTTGACCAAGAATAACCATGGTTAAATATGGCTAACTAATATTTGTATTGTTGAGCATGGGTGAGATTGAGTAACACTGATTAACTATGTTGGCAACGTTTGACCATGTATGACCATGATTGATTTTGTTTTACCATTCTTAATTAGAATGATTACAATGGTTGAACAAGGTTGACCATAGGATACTATGATTGGGCAACGTTGACCATAGACTACTATGCTTGACCAAGGTTGACCATAGCCTACTATGGTTAACCATAGAATACTATCGTTACCATAGGATACTATGGTTGAATATGGCTAACTAAGGTTTGTATTGTCAAGCATGAGTGACAATGATTAACTATGTTGGCAAGGTTTGACCATGTATGGCCATGGTTGAGTTTGTTTTATGTCAAAACATGTTTTATTATTAACATTAATCAACAAAATTAATAGGAAATTATATTCTGCTGAAGTTGAATATCGTTGACTATTAAACATGGTCAAACACAACGAATCCCATTAGTAAACCAAATGATTTTAAATCATATTAATATTTATATTATTAAACATTTTTAAACATTGATTATGGTGTGCATGGTTTAAGTATGGGTGAACATGATTGACTAATTTGACCATGGTTGACCACGGTTTTCTATGATAGAATATGACTATCTATATTGATAATGAAAAGCTATAGTTGACCATGTCTTACCGTGCTGAACTATGTTGACCATGTTAGACCATATTAATCATTGTTAGCAACGTTGAGCATGGGTTGACTGTGGCTTTTAAAGCTTGATTATGGTGGCTATAGTTGACCACGAATTACCATGATTGACCATGGTTGACCTTGGTTTCCCATCATTGAATATGACTTGCCATGGTATAACATTTTTGGCCATAGTTGTCCATAATTTTCTATGATATATTATGGCTCCACATTTTGGCAATGATAGACCACAGTCAATCATATTATAAACCGAAGGGACTAAAATTATTTAAATCCTTGCGATTAATATTTTAAATCCAAGGGAATAATAATCCCTATGATTTATTAAACCCTAACATTATAAACCCAATGGAACAATATTAAACCCTAGGGTTAATATTATAAACCAAGGTATTATGAACCCTAGGGTTAGTATTATAAACATTAATATTATAAACACAATCGATTAACATTATAAATCCTTGGGGTCTAATATTATAAATTCAAAAGATTAAAAAACCCAAGGGTTTATTAAACCCTAACATTATAAACCCAAGGGAATAATATTAAACCCTAGGGTTAGTATTATAAACCGTAGCATTAATATTATAAACCCAGAGGATTAATATTATAAATCCTTGAGATTCATATTATAAACCTAAAATATTAAATTAACCCAAGGGTTTATTGACATAGGAATTTTATGATTAATAAAACCAACCCTTTGTTAGTATTAAAAACTCAAGGGATTAATAAACCATCAGGATTATTAATATTATAAATCTAAGAAATTAATATTATAAACCAAATGGATCAATAAACATAAAGGATTATCAATATTATAAGCTCAAATAATCAATAAACTGAAGGGATTAATATTAGAAACCAAACGGATGAAAACAACCCAAGGGATATGTGGGATACATATTATAAATGCTTGAGATTAATATTATAAACTCAAAATGTTAATAGACCCAAGAGTTTATTAAACTCTAACATTATAAACCCAATGGAATATTATTAACCCTCATATTAGTATTATAAATCAAAGTACTAAAAACCCCAGGATTAATATTATAAACCCAAGAGACTTACATTATAAATCCTTTGGATTAATAGTATAAACCCAAAATATTAATAAACCCGAGGGTTTATTAAACCCTAAAATTATAAACCCAATGGAATAATATCAAACCCTAGGTTAGTATTATAAATAATAACCATTATTAAATATGGTTAACTAATGCTGGCATTGCTTGCTGCTGTAAGATAAATGAGCAATTATCAATCGATTAACTTATGGGTTGAAAGGTTTGACCATGCATGACCACATGTTGAGTTTGTTTTACCATGTTTTACGAATGATTACAATGGTTGACCAAGGATGACCATAGGTTACTATGGTTGACCAAGGTTGACAATAGACTACTATGGTTGACCAAGTTTGACCATAGACTACTATGGTTGAATACATCTAACTATGGTTCTGTATTTTCGATCATGAGTGACAATGATTAACTATGATGGCAATGTTTGACCGTGTATGGACATGGTTTAGATTGATTTACCATGTTTGATTAGAATGATTACAATGAAAATCTTAATTTTTCTATTTATCACTAATAATCTTAATACTATTTATATTAATAGTGTAAATTTTAGTATCAATAATGTTATTTATCACTAAAAATCTTAATACTATATATATTAATAGTGTTAATTTTAGTATCAATAATAATAACATTCATAATATTAATCATCATATTTTTAGAGCAAATATAAATTTTTAAAAATATTTTTTTATTAATAAATAAATTATTTATTATTATAAAGCAAACATTATTAATATTATTTATCAATATTAATGTTAATAGGATCTATATTAAAAATGTTAATGTAAAGAACCATATTAATATTATTAATAAAATGTTATTAATAATTTTAGGAAACCTTAATAATGTTTGAAACTTATTATTATTAATACAATTATGAACATTAATTTTAAATAAATAATATATATATATATATATATATATATATATATATATATATATATATATAAATAATATATATATACAAAGTCGATAGCTATATTATATTCGAAAAAAAGAAAGGAAAGATTTCCTTGTTACATTTCGATGGTGCTGTGGACAAACAAGGAGGGATGAAAACACAAAATGCCCAACCTTCGTTGTGTCGAGTGTTCAAACTATACTGCATTACAGATTCATGATAGATTTTAACAAACTGTGAAAGCATGAAAGAAAGTTTAAAAGACATGAGCAGGAAAGAGAGGGGAGGAATGAGGATTAGTCAATGCTGATTGGCCATCTAGTAGATGCATCAGTATTATCATCAGGACTGGCATTTCTTACATTATTTGAGCTGGAACTTGGAGCCAAATGTTTTTCTAAAATATATTTCAGGATATGGAGAGATTCTTCCACATGTGAACAACGATTGGTGAGCTCTAGGAGTTGATTCTGGAATGATTGAGCCCGATGTTGAAGGAGGACCATATCCACTTTTTGTTTCTCTTCTAGGGTACTCTATTGTGCATGGATATGCTCCATTTCTAACTGGAGATTTGCACAGTGAAAAGAGTTTTCATTTCTCACCATGATACCAGTGAACATAGTTGGGGAAAGTGAAGCGAAGGATAGAGAAGAGGCAGAGAAAAGGATGAAGACTGGCAGGACTATGGGCGACGAAGACAGACAGAGGCTAGGAAAAATAAGACAGGCAGACAAAGGGAGAAAAATAGTAGGACTGTGGGCGACGAAGATTGCGGGGGATAGGATGATAGGGTCAGGGGAGCATGCAGAGAAATCTTCGAGGAGATTTCACGGCCACACAAGATGGAGAGTGAGCTAATGCAGAAGGGAGCAATCGCATATGTGGAGTGGCAATGCAAGGAGAGGGGGGAAATAAATAGAGTGGGAAGAGAGGAGGAGAGGATCGAGGCGAGGAAAACGAAAGGATAAGGTCACGGGAGGGGAGATTTTGCAAGGACGAGGAGATCTGTACAGCTTAGACATAATCTTGTAGAGAATCAAACAAGAAAGATATAGTGGCAGAAAAAGAATCATGGCAGGGGAGAAAGATTTAGGCCATCTTGAATGAACATTTGACTGACTGGTCTACTGTAGGCTTTGTTAGCCAACTTGTTCGCATGCTTGTTGTTGGCTCTGAGGATGTGGTGAAAGGAGAGATCCTTCATGTCTTTGATCAATATGCGACATCTGCTGATGATCCTGAAAAGTGCTATGTTATTTGTTTGAGAATCGTTTAGCATCATGTTTATAACAATGGTAGAGTCCCCAAACACCATTGCGTTTGACAAGTTGCGAATGTTTATCAATTGAAGACCTTTATGCACAGCGTAGGCCTCAGCTTTATTATTTGACAAAGAGCTGAGACCCCATTTGAAGGAGATCAACACGCTGCCATTTTCATCCCTTATGAGGCCTCCAACCCTAACAATGCCCAGGTTCACCTTTGATGCTCCATTGAAGAAGAGATCAAGTCTTTTGCATCCATCCAACCATTCGATAAATTAATTTTCCTTGAGTCTTATCTTCCAGTTTTCCTTTTTTGGGAGTTTGAATGACAGGGGATTTGAAATAGCCTGGATAGTCAAGAAATCTCCCCATAAATGTTCTTTCTTCTGCTTGGAGATCATTGAATTTGATATGTCGCGTGGTTTTGGATAGAATCGACTCAATAGAGAGACTCCAGGTCTTGTTTTGAACTTTCCTTGGGTAGGTTTTTTATTTTGGAATGTCATCTTATTCCTTGCCAGCTATATACTCCAAAGAAGCACATATGGGAGGGTGTCCCAGACCCTTTTGACGATTTTCCTGCTCTTTTTTCCCCAGGGATATCCTTTCTTCCAATTTTTTATCAGGTCTGAGACAGAGTTGATGGAATCTAAATCAATATGTGAGAAGGTAGTAAGATCATTCCAGCATTGCTTGGAAAAAGGAAATCTCACAAAGAGATGAAAAGCGGTCTGCTATTCGCTTTGACAATTGGGGCATCTAGAGGGGCCATAAATACCTCTTTGTTTTAAATTATCTGAAGTTAAGATCTTACCTTTGAGCAGAGTCTAGATAAAAAAATTTATCTTTGGAATGGCTTTAGATTTCTATATGAGCCTCCAGATGGACCAATGAGGAGAGGAGAATTGATCTTTTAAAATATTTACATAAGCCACTTTGATATAGAATGATGACCCAGAGGGATCCCACCGAAGACTGTCTTGGTTGCCTTTAACCAAAGGCACAGCCCCATGAAGCAGTGTTTTGAGATCGGCCTCAAGGTTAGGGGGGATAATAGGAAAATCCCAACCAGTCTAGGCTTTTGAATGCTCATCCCAACTGGAAATTTGATCCAAGGTGTTTATATCAAGGTTCCAGAGGTAATTTTGAATTTGATGAATGCTCGAGCTATCATTGAGAGGAGGCTGCCCCATAATTTTATCCTTCTGGATATTTGTACTGCTTCCACATTGAGGAACTTTAGAGATGTTTCTACTGATAATAGGAATGGCTTTCTTGCATAAAGCCCAGATTTTGGAGCATGGCCTATTTGGGATATCTTGTTCAAGAAGTTTTTTCCTGGGTGAAAGAAGATATTTGGTTTCCAAAAATTGCTTCCACGAGGAGTGTTGTCCATTGATAAGGCGCCACACTATTTTTCCCCCAAATGCATTGTTCAATAGTTTTGGAATGTGGATGCCGAGCCCACCATTTTCATGGTTTTGGGTGACCTACCTCCATTTCACTAAGTTGTATTTCTTCTTCTCGTTTTTTCCTCCTAGCCACATGAATTTAATTAAAACTTCTTCAATTTTTTGATGGATGCTGATAGGAGCATTGAGCAGGGTGAAGTGATACAATGGCAGGGAGGAGAGAACAAATTTTAGGAGGATTATATGCCTAACCATGTTAAGCCAGGAGGATCCCCACTATTGTACTCTCTTTTTCATTTTTTCAATTGTGATGTTCCATACCTCAGCCTTCACGGGTCCAGCACTGACTGGCATCCCAAGGTAATTAAAATAGGTCCAGTTCAATTTGTAGGAGACTCCAAAAATTTGTGCAATACTATGGATAGTGTGGTTTGCAGCATTCCATCTATAGATACAAATTTTGTGGTAATTTATCAGTCCTCTTGAGTCAAACATAAATTTTTCAAGAAGAGTTTTGAATCTCTAGGCAATAATGCAGGTGGCTCCACCCATCAAAAGGGTGTCATAAAAAAATTGAGAGTAATTCATATTATTGACTCCATTACTAAATTTTATTCCAGTGATAAGACCAACTTTGTGCTTGTGATTCAAGGCCCTGCTAAAGGACTCAACCATTAGAATGAAGAGAAAAGGAGAGAGAGGGCAGCCCTGTATGAGACCGCGAGAATATTGAAAGAATTTTGCTGGCCTTCCATTGACTAAGGGAGAAATCCAAGGGTTGGAGATATACGCATTGATAAGAGAGATAAAATCAGTTTCAAAACCCATTTTTGAAGGATAGAGAGGAGAAATTAATGTCTCACCCTATCAAAGGCATTGGCAAGGTCAAGTTTTAGGATGAATCCTTTCTCTGATCACATCATACTCGAGTGAATGGTTTCTTGAACAAGGAGAATAGTATCAGAAATTTGCCTTTGGGAGATGAATCCCCCTTGGTTTTCAGAGATGATGAAATGGAGATGGGGTTTGAGGCAGGTGGCGAGAATTTTAGTGATGATTTTGTAAGAGGAGTTGCAAAGGGAGATGGGTCTAAATCTGGAAAAAGGAGGAGGGGCGGTTTTATTTAGGTATGAGGGTGAGAAAGGTAGAATTGGTAAAGCCCCCAATATTCTTCTTTTTTTGAACCCATTGAATCATTTTGATTAAGTCCTTTTTAATTAATTCCCAATAGGTCCAAAAAAAGAAAATGGAGAAGCCATCCGGACCCAGAGACTTATCTGGATGCAGAGTCCAAATATCATTGAGAATTTCAACTTCCTCTATGTCCTTTTCAAGGGAGTTGTTTATTTCCTCTATGATTAGCTTTGGAAAGTGGTTTAAGAGATCCAAATAATCCTCAGGTGCAACAGATTCAAATAGCAGATTTTTATAATGATTGTAACTGACAACCTTGATCCCCTCTTGATCTGCATGAACTCTTCCTTCATTATCTATTTATGGTTGAGATGTTATTCCTTTTCCTTCTAACAGTTGCTTGTTTGTTGAAGAAAGGAATATTTTTGTCACCAACCTGAAGCCAAATGTTTATTGATTTTGTCCTCCATTTCTCCTCTTATTTCCTATTTACTTTATACAAGTTCCAGTAAAGTTATTTCTCCTGTTCCAAATTTTCTTGATTCACTCCATGAGTGTCAATTTCATTGTGAATTGCTTCCAGCTTTATTTTGATTTATTTTTTGGCTTTGTCCGGTTCCTTGTAGTAGAGTTTGGCCCAGTATTTAAGATCCATTCGAACATTCTTCAGCTTTGTTTCCCATATGTGCGAAGGGGATCCCTCCACATGTTGCTTCCAAGAGTGATGCACGATCTTTCTGGCTTCAAGGAATTCACTCTAAAGGGGGTTGTATTTAAACGGATGGGGATTGAGGGAGGACTGATCACCAAGGGAAAGGGTGGCGGGGTAATGGTCAGAAGTAGAGGAAGAGAGGATACAAGAAGAGGCAACATAGAAGAAAGAAATAAGAGGAACAACCACAATAAAATGGTCAAGTCGTTCCATTATGTTTCCAGCTCCAATTCTGTGATTGCTCCAAGTGAATTTTCCGTTTTTGGGGATGATGTCAACCAAATAATTGTCTTTAATAATGGTTTCAAGCTGGTCTCTTGAGGGGTCAGGATTGAAGTTGCCACCTCTTTTTTCATTGGCATGTAAGATAAAGTTAAGGTCCCCACCAATGATAATATTTTTGTTCTCCTCATTGTCTATATCTGCTTTCATGGTGCTCCAAAAAATTTATTTTTCCTTGTAATGATTAGAACCATATATATCGTACACAGTAATCACAATGTTCTCTTGGGTATTCTCAAGGTTAAATTTGATCCAGTTTTGGGTTTTGACAGCTCCATTTTTCTCCCAAGCATTCTGATTCCAAATAGTGGCTATTCCTCCCAAGGCGCCCCTGGATTCCATGGTATGCCCATATAGTTCTTCATTTTATTTATGATGTTTTCCATGTCTTTATCTCCTTGCTTAGTTTCTTGAAGGAGAATGATGTCAGGTTTTTCTTGATTCAAAAGGTCTCTTAGAGATGAGTTTTTTGAGGGGTGCCCTAAACCCCTGCGATTCAAGAGAGGGCTTTCAACGTTTCAGGAATGTACGTTGTGGACTTGTTTTCCCTCCTTGTTCATTCTGACTTGCTTCTTTGTTGTTTTTCCCTACAATGAAGGATTCCATAGGGTGTTGAATTCAGAGAGCTATGTCCTTTTGGGCTGCTTCATCTCTATGGTGCTTGGAAGATTTCCTTCCAGGACCAGATTTTTTAAGGATTTCCTAGATGACCCCATGCTCTTTTGCTGCATTTCTTGTGATTATCCAGGCTGAAGAAGGTTTAGTGGAGGAGGAGGGAGGACAATATTTGGAAGGGGAGAACTAAGGAGAGGAACCAAGGAGATGGGAGGGGATAGAGGATTGAGGAGGGTCCTCTTCTGAGAGGGCAAGAGAGGAGAAGGTGTTAGGGGAGGCAAGGGAGGGGATGGAGGGAGGATTAAGAGGGGGATCAGAGGGTTGCTAAGGGGATGAGGATAGGTTATATAGGGAGGGATTAAGGGGGGGTGGGGGGGAGGACAGATTGGGAGGAATACACAGGAGGAATACCAGTGTTTCTAGGGTTCAGAGAAATTTTTATTTTTTTTATAGTTTCCCATTGGGTTTTTGGATCAAAGTTTTCAATTTCAATAACTTTGGAGCATATATTAGTAAAATGACCGTATTCATGGTATACCTTGCACTTGAATGGAATTTTTTCATAGTCTAGATGTTGTATGTGGGTCTAGTTGTCGATATTAAGCTTGATCGGCTCCAGAAAACCTTTCCCTAGATCCAATTCAACGCAGATCCTAGCACATGCTTGCATGTTTTCCTTTGACTCACTTCTGTCAATGAATTTTCCTACTGCGTTTTTGATTGCTCAAACAGAATTGTCGCCCCATCCAAGCAAGGGGAGATGGGGGAGGCAAACCCACACTGGAACAACATTGGGCATGTCGAGTTCTGGATCAAAGTTAGGAGTCCATTTGTTTAGGTAAAGCCCTCTGGTGTCCATGAAATATGGCCCAATCTTAAATATCAAGTCCTTGTCTTCTTTTGTCTCAAAATGGAATGTGAAATAGCCGTTGTTGCAGAATCTGATTGAAAATTTTCCACTGATCTTATCTGCTCAGTTATGCTCGACCCATTTTTGCATTGTCTTTGGTGAGGGCCACAGGCCTGTGAGTTGCCCGATAAGTCCTTTCTCAGTGAGAGAGAGAGTAGCGATACACGGGATAGCCGGAGGTAGAGAGACTTCCTGAATGCCTTCAAGTTTCTTGACAAACTTAGAGATTGTTGGTCTTGGTCATGGAGGATTTCAAGAGCTGATCAATGCTGAGAAGGCTTGGGCATGATCAGGCAGAGATGCCACCTTCGAGATGTCCTCCAGAGGGGCCATGTGCCCTGGATTGGGTAGCAACAACAGCAAAGGGGAGTGTGCCTGCACCGGTGTCTGCTAGTTCACGGCTACGGCTCACCTGTAGAGCGAAGGATTTGTCATATTTCCCAAAGGGAATGTTGGTAAATAAACATTATTAATATTGTATTAATGATGTTTTTAATAATATTGTTATTATTATTATTATTAATGTTACTGATAATATCGTTTTTAATAGTAATTAAAATGTCATTGTCATTATTACTATAGTTTTTAATATAGATCATAATCATCATTATTTAAATACTAATTATTAATATTATTTTTAGTGTATATTAAAATGTCATTGTTATTATTGTAGGGTTTCTAATATTGAATTTATAATATTGGGTCTCTAAATTATAAAACCTAATACTATAAAAATATGAAAACTAAAATTTAGAGAAACTTAATATTATAAAGCCTAAATATATAAAATCATAAAATAACCTAAAATTCCGAAATCTAAAAAAATAAAACATAGTTGGTTAATATATCCTTTTTACCCTAATACACTAAGTACATTAATTCTATCAATTATATTAATATTTACATTATCAATATTAGTAAATAATTAATCAATATTAATAAAAATAATACTATTAATCAATATTAATACTATTATTAAAAGTATTAATATTAATATTATTATTTTATTATAAAATAAAAGAAATTATAAAACTAAAATCCTGTTAAAAAACTATGAAAAACTAATATTATTATAAACTTAATAAATTTATTGTTAATATTATAAAATCCTTAATAAAACATTATAGTATTATAAAGAAAAGATTGTTTTCACTACATTAATTAAAACTTAATAATAATAATAATAATAATAATAATAATAGACTAAACCCAATAAAATACTAAATACAAATTTAATGATAAAATTTATCTTATTATATTAAAACCTAATAATGAAAAAAAAACTACATAACAAAATATTAAAAAACTGTACTATTATAGTTACATTAAAATGTAAATGGGGAGCTATATGATTATGGCGGCGATAGTTCAAAGGTCAACCCCCACCATG